>CAUYTI010067882.1:0-23341 GCA_963575145.1 Galago senegalensis
AAAAAAAAAAAAAAAAAAAAAAAAAAGAAATGATCTGTTCTTTAGACATAAAAAGGATTATTTCTCATTAGAAAAAAATATATTCTAGGCTGGCCCAATGGCTCATGCCTATAATAATTGCACTCTGAGCACTCTGAGAGGCTGAGGTGGATCACTTGAGCTTAGGTGTTTGAGACTAGTCTAAGCAAGAACAAGACCCCAGTCTCTAATAAAAACAGAAAAATTAGCCAGGTGTTGTGGGGGATGCATGTAGTCCCAGCTACTTGGGAGGCTGACAGTATCAGAGTATCAGTTAAGCCCAGGAGTTGGTGGTTGCTGTGAGCTACGACATCACAGCACTCTACCCAGGGCATCAGAGTAAGACTGTCTCAAAAAAAAAAAGGCTAAGCAAGAGTAAGACCCTGTTTCTACTAAAAAGAAAAAACTAGCCAGGTGTCATAGCAGGTGTCTGCAGTCGGAGTTACTCTGGAGTATGAAACAAGAGGATTGCTTGAGTCAAAGAGTTTGAGGTTGCTGTGAGCTATGATCACACCATGGCACTGTACCCAGGGTGACAGAATGGGACTCTGTCTCAAATAAAAAAGAAAAAAATATTTTCTAACATCCTAACTACTATATATTTATGAAGTTTTAATTTTTAAAGTGATCCTGCCTGAATAGTTGATAATTCCTTTTGTTAAACATACTTTAAGCAGTAGCATGATGTTAGACATCTGAACTTACCTTTGTGCAGACTCGTCGTATTGTCACTTCTGCATTTCCAAGGACTCTTATTTATCAATATTCCTGGACCCAGAAAAATTGCCAAAAGATATCCATATTTTTTCCTTTTTATAAAAGCAATTATAGTATGTCAAGATTCTAGAAGTAGACAAAGTATTCAAGGATTGTTCTTTAAAGAAAATTAGGCAAATTCTTGGTGAGGTGCAGTGGCTCACACCTGTAATCCCAGCACTCCTGGAGACTGAGGCAGGAAGATCACTGGAGCTCAGGAATTTGAGACTAGTTTCAGCAAGAGTGAAACCCTGTCTCTGCTAAAAATAGAAAAATTAGCTGGGTGTGGTGGTGGGCACCTGTAGTGCCAGCTACTCAGGAGGCTGAGGCAGGAGAACTGCTTGAGCCTAGGAGTTTAAGGTGGCCGTAAGCTAAGGTGATGCCATGGCACTCAAAACAGTCAAACTCTGGCCTTTACCATTAAACTTTAAAAAAGAGGTTATATATACATGGCCACACCTAGGAAAGTAAAAAGTCACCAGTAAAAGTCACTCTAGAAGAATGAAAAAAATGCATAATTTTATCAGTATATTTACCTTGGTCAATAATTACGAATTTATTTGGTAATTTTATAAGCTTCTATTGGCCTATAGTTAATATGTAAATGTTAAGAATTCACTTACAGGCGGCACCCATAGCTCAGTGGGTAGGGTGCTGGCCACATACACCCAGGTTGGCAGGTTGAACCCTGCCCAGGTCTGCTAAACAACAATGACAACTGCAATAAAAAAAATAAAAAATAGCTGGGTGTTGTGGCAGGCACCTGTAGTCCTAGCTACTTGGGAGGATGAGGCAAGAGAATCACTTAAGCCCAAGAATTGGAAGTTACTGTGAGCTGTGATGCCACAGCACACAAAATTCACTTACAGTGAAGTAGAATTACCATGTTCATAAATTACTTTTTTACATTTCAATTCCCAAACCAAATTTCATTAAAGTTGGTAGTTCTTTAACTATGACATTGAACAAACTTATGTTTTACTTACTAAAAAATTCAGAAGTCTTGAATGGTAATTCACATCAAGTAATAAAATTCAGGTATCATATTACTAATTTAAGTAAAATCTTAAATACTCAATAGAAGCGTCAGCTTACCAAGCTTTGAGAGTAAGAGTCATTAAAAACATTTCCACTGCTTACTAAACTTTCTTCCCTGTCTGAGCACTGACCAAAGTTCTGCTTTGAGTATAAAGAAAGACAGTACTTTTAAAAGGAGAAGCAGGCTGGGCGCCTGTGGCTCAGGTGGCTAAGGCGCCAGCCACATACACCTAAGGTGGCAGGTTCGAATCCAGCCAGGGCCTGCCAAACAACAATGATGGCTGCAATAAAAAAAATAGCCGGGTGTTGTGGCAGGCACCTGTGGTCCCAGCTACTTGGGAGGCGGAGGCAGGAGACTCACTTGAGCCCAGGAGTTAGAGGTTGCTGTGAGCTGTGAGGCCACAGCATTCTACCCAGGGGGACAGCTTGAGGCTCTGTCTCAAAAAAATAAATAAATAAATCAATCAATAAAAGGAGAAGCAGCACGAATAAGGAAGAGAAAAAAACAGAACTATTACTTTAATTTCAAGGTTACTTTTAAGTCAGATATTACAGTTAAAAGTTCTCAATGTTTAGTTCATATAAAGCAAAATTAAAAATAGGCTTAAGAGAAATGAAATTTGACTAGAGCTACTAATACCAGACACATCTAATTTGGAAATCAAGTAAGTGACACAACATCAAACCAGGCCCATAGCTTAGTTCTGGTTTCTAGGTTCAGAAGGCAATATATTTATGTCAGGTGTGACAGAAACTCACACAAGGAACAGTTTTAAGTAAAATTGTTCAGACTTCAATGAATATTTTCTAGAACTCTGGCTATTTCTGAAAGTACCAGTAAACATTGGATATGTTAATAAATAAAGCTTATGGGGCTTAAAGTTTATCCCTCCTACCCACACTTTGAAGTTGCTTTGAATATCATGAAAAAAAATGTTAGCCATTAAGTTACGTAATATAAAACACAATATAATTACACAATTGGAAATACCATTGGAGTTATTTATTTATTGTTTTTAAATAAGATAGTGCATCTAAATATGACTTCACAGTCCATCATCCATTACCATTCATTCATCTGTTCACTTGTTCATTCATGGATACATTAAGTTCAAACAACATACAAATGGAGATGGGGAGAAATCACTGGGGCAGAGGGGATGTCGGGAAGTAAGCAAAGGTAAGGCTGCAGCGCTGGTACAGAAGAGATGATGAAAGTAAACACTAGTTTGGGGATAGGCTAGGAAGAAAACCTCCCCTGTAGCCCTATAAAATGACTCAAGGCAAATTGGGCCCTATGTGGAATCCAACAATAACAGATGAGCACCTACAGGTAGAGGGCTGGTTATATGCTCTCCTTCACTGCTAATGAAGCAAAACCATTCTTATATCCATTACAAAATTTAATTCTCACAGCAACAATGCAAGATAGTAGTGTTTCCATTTCACAGATGAAAATACTGAGGCCTAAGAGAGCATGACTGGCCCAGTACACATATCATATAACCAATAAGAAAGCAACAGAGGAAAGAAAGACTCCAACCCAGATGTTCCTCTAAATCTGAGCTTTATGCAGAATTCTGCCATGACCAAATGTTAGAATTAGAAGGGAGCTTTATCAAAAACCAAGTCTTAGTCCTTTCATGTTATAGGTGTTAAAAATAGGCCCTGATTTTCCCCAGCTAAGACATAAAACTGTGGAGATCAGAACTCTGTTTACTGACAGCTCCTAGTCTTTCCACTCACCACCCTGCCTCAAAATTAAACTAATGTTACACATATAAATCAGGGCACGCCAAAAGGTCACTGAAAATCAAACAGCAAACACCTATTTGCTATGAAATTCACCAGGAAAGCTGGTGGCAGCAACACCTCTTTTATTCCCAGGAAATGAAAATGAGCACTTCTATAAAAACTGAACCACTGAACAATCCATACAGTATTGTCAGCCAGTACATGTGTAATACATGCCCATTAAGTCAAATGCCAACTTTTCTTCACAGATAAAAAAGTTCTTACACACCTACCTACTGCATCTAATCAGTAGACACTGTTATCAGTGTGGTTCTTACCTGAAGTATATTTATAGTTGGGTTATATAGGATATAATCCCAGCCTGGGCAACACAGTAAGATCCTATCTCTAAACAAACATTTTTTAAAATTAGCATGAATGGTGGCACAGTGAGGAGACTCTTGCTTGAACCCAGGAGTTCTAGATTACAGTGCACTATGAGTGCCTCACTGCACTCTAGCCTGAGCAACAATGTAAAGAGCCCGTCTCTAAAAACAAAAAACAAAAAGAGAAACACCTGGACTGAGAATCCATCCACCCAACCAACCAAGAGCCAATAAAGTAGCAGTTACTGCTCTGGATACCCAGCCATTTACTCCTCAGACTATCAAGTTATTTAACAGTAGATTGAAGAGGCTTGGTGATACTGACCTCGCTCTCAAGGTGCTCAGTTCTATCCACTGTGGCAAAGTACTGCCACCAAAAAATTAGCAATTTGGGGAAGACACTATCTCCACAAACCTGTTACTTAACAGCATACGGAATCAATTCAATTCTGAAGGACATGTTATACTTCACAGGATGTTTTATTTTAGAGGGAGAGCTGTAGGGGGAAATGACACGTAGATAGATGCTTAGTGATGTTTCCTGAGTGACTAAATGAACTAAATGGATTTTCCTGGCCCTTAGTAATAAGCCTATGAGATTCCAGGAAGAAAATTAGCTCACTTATCTTCATAGAGCAAGAACAAAACGATTCAATATGAATATCTGATTCTGAAGTGTGCTTCCTTCATTCCTGGCCTGCGCCAGTCACAGGACTCCACCAGTGGACACCGAGGGAGCAGGGGGCCAAGAGAATCTGTGAAGCTCCACATTATATGTGCATTGAGATTTCAAACCACCCAGACTGAACTCTGTCAATGTAGCAACCCACAAGGGGAAAAAATATCTTGTAAGAGTTGTCTTACAAAAAAAGAGTTTTTGAGATTTAGAAAGAATGAATGGGCTTGGCACCTGTAGCAATGGTGGTTATGGCGCCAGCTACATACACCAAAGTTGGTGGGAGTTGGTGGGTTCGAGATTTAGGAAGAATGACTTCAGAAATGATAACTGATCCTGTGCAGGTGGGGTTGAGGGAGCTCCTCTCCCCTATCCTTGAAGGGAGAGAAAAAGCCCCTAAACACTCAGAGGCTGAGCATTGAAGAGTACTGCCCCTGGGTGTTCAGGACTTCTCAGCCCAGGAACTGATAATATCATAAAACCAACAAGTCGAATTGCTCCAGGGCAACCTCAGGCCTCAAAGGAACAACTCCCAAAGTGACCTCTCACTGAACACACTATAAAAAGATGTGATTTTGGTCTTTAAAAGCACTCTCACATAAAATGTGACTAGTCACCAATTTACAGTGATCCCAGATGCTCCAGGATCTACTGCCTGGGACCTAAAGAAACACCTGACTCTACTTGCATTTTTAAAAAATTTGCCATATAGCATAGATTAGAACTGACTTCAGTGCTGATCTACTTATGTATAATTTCTACCTGAGTTCCCAAGTCCTCTGTATAAACCCAAGCTCTATACACCCTGGGACCATGAACAATTTCAAAAATACAAGTGGAGTCATTTCTAATACTACTAGGTCTGATCCTGTTCTCATGGAGTACCTGTTTCTTCCCCACATCAGTACTATTGTAATGCCCACCCTCTAAAAGACAACCCAACTGCTTGTTTAAGTCTTTTTTTTTTTTTTTTGAGACAGGAGACTCAAGCTGTCCCCCTAGGTAGAGTGCCGTAGCATCACAGCTCACAGCAACCTCCAACTCCTGGGCTCAAGCGAGTCTCCTGCCTCAGCCTCCCAAGTAGCTGGGACCATAGGCACCCGCCACAATACCAGGCTATATTTTTGGTTGCAGCCATCATTGTTATTTGGTGGGCCCGGGCTGGATTCAAACCCACCACCTTGGATGTATGTGGCTGGTGCCTTAGCTACTTGAGCCACAGGCGCCAAGCTGTTTAAGTCTTTCTTAACTCACCACATTTCCTTATGCAGAAGATCAGAGAAAACTGTGCCTGCCATGAAATGAGTCCTTTCCCCTGGTTCCTCCAGAATAGCTGCGGGCCTTCCAGGAAGGGGCCATCCATCTGGAATGACTTCCCAGTTTCTTTTAGCTTCTTGCCCAAAGTCTTTATGTGCTGATACTACTGGATTACTTTTATGTCTGTCAGTAAGTTTTATCTTCTAAAGAAACCAGGGAAAATTCGTCCTTGAGTCACCAGGGGTGTCCAACCTTTTTTTTCCTCTGCCACACATTGGAAGAGACAGTTGTTTTAAGCCACACACTAAGTACACAAACACTAACGAAAGCTGATGAGCAAGAAAAGATCCATGTACAGTTTTCATTATATTCAACACCACAGAGAAGTAAGAAAGTCCTCACCAAATCGGCATGAGGCAGTGGGCTGCAGGTTGGACACTCCTGGATGACTCTGACCCTATACTGCAGCACACATTTCTGACTGCAAGTGTGACACAGCAGCAGAGCACAGCTCACACAGCATGTGTTTGCAGAAAGCACATGCACCTGATATAACCACTCACCCTTACAAAGCCTGCACCACCATACAGCCTGCTCCTTCAAACCCTGCCAGCCCACCCCAGCCCTACCTGCTTCAATAAAGGGATTCTCCACTCTATTGCCCTCAGTAGAGTGCGTGGCATCACAGCTCACAGGAACCTCCAGCTCTTGGGCTTAGGTGATTCTCTTGCCTCAGCCTCCCGAGTAGCTGGGACTACAGGCGCCCACCACAACATCCGGCTATTTTTTTTTGTTCTTGCAGTTTGGCTGGGACCAGGTTTGAACCCCCCACCCTTAGTATATGGGGCCCTACTCACTAAGCTATAGGCACCGCCCAATTAAGGGATTCTTTACATTTATCTCATTCCTTGCAGTTCTGGCAGTTGGAAATCTTTCCAACTTTATGGCTCTGCTTCTAATACAATGTCCCTATCTATTTAAAATAGATACACTCCCCTATTTTTGTTTTTTAACAGATCATTTATGAGACCCGAATTACTCTCACAGTCATAGGACATATCAGGAATTCTGGTCACTGAAGTTCCTTGAAAAATACTGTTCAAAAACTAGGAATTTTCTGATTTCCTTATCTTGGAGATTCATGACCTTGAGTTATTTTACCTGCTACAACATTTAGATCTAATTCCAGAATTCCATTCAATTAACACATCTGTGTACTAGTAGGCTGATTTTTTTCAGTAAAATCTGTGGTATTTCTCTCTTCTTTCACATTAAACTTACAAAAAAATTCTTCAACTTTCAAGGCTTAAAAGTCAAAGAATTTCCATTCTCTAAATCTCACAAGTCATCATCCAGGGTCAGGAGTAATTTTGTATAAAAGAATAAGCTTTTTAAAATCAAGTAACTCTTCTCTAGAACAAAGGGATCTGGTACCCTGGCTGGACCAGGCAAGGAAAAAGCAATAAATAAGAAAAAGGAAAAGAAAATAAATAGCAGTAAGACTTCATGTAGCCCTTCGAACACAAAATACTTTGGGGCGGCACTGTGTGAGGGAGGGGCAAGATGTGAAGTCATGGCTTGGTCTCTTTAACTCCTGGGGTATCTGAAAGAAGAAATACCCAGATTGCAGAAGGTCCCAGCCTCTTCGGAAGGACGCCGTTGCTACAATCATGATGGAGTACAACAGGAGACACTGGCAGTTGAAAGTTTAAAAGCTGAGTGTAACCTATAAAACTCAAGAAAACAAAAAGCTTCTTTGATTTGTAAACTTGCACTCATAAATACAATCTGTCAAAATAGAATTCAGCGCATTTTTCAACAACTCTTTTCAACAGTAATACACATAGTATTCCCTTTGGAGTCAGTGCTGTTAAATAGAAATGTACTACATAGCCATTTTCCAAAGCAACATTATAGTTCAGAACAGATATTCTGAGGCAAGTAAATAATACTGCTGCTGTAGGGTGCATACAAGTTAGGATCAGATGAAGATCTTACGGAGGATTGCATCATAATAGGGACAGAAGACCATCTTGTTATAGTTGACCAGGCGAACAAATTTAATAGCCACTTCTTCCAGTTCTCTGTGAACTGGACCCAATCCCCCAGGTACTGTAGGCAATGGCTTCTGATGACCTGAGGCAAGATAGGTTTCTAAGAAGGTCAGGATTCGAGATTCTGTGATGGAAAAGAAGTAGTTAGTTGTTTCTTGTTCAGAGTGACCATATGAACTTCTCTGATTATGCTTGGTTCTTAGCTTAATCATCACTTTTTAGTGGAAATCTTCCCCAGTCACACCCCTAGACCCAACCCATAGAACCTTGCACTTCTGAACAGTCATCCCATTTGTAATGTTTCCTCTTCCCCTCTGGAGGGTAAGTTTCATGAAGGTAAGAATCAGGCTTCTCTTGTTCATCATCTCTCTTCATCCCTAGCACCATGCCAGGCATGAGACCTGGCTCCCAGGAAAAGCTCAAAACACATTTGGAACGCAAAAATGAATGTATGGATGAAGAAAGAAAGACTGAGGAAATGTTTTGCTATCATGGGAACAAGGTATACTGAGATCACATGAAAAGGGGGCACAAATTATAAGTTCAAAAATGAAAAAAGAAAATCCCAGCACCAGTGGCTTATGGTCTCTTTTCCTACTAAACTCACAAGAAAGAAGCATGAGCTTCCTTCCCTAATGCTATTGTGGAAGGTCATGGAAGTTGTGGGCATTTGTAAACTGGTCCTGCTCTAAAGAACAATTCAGTTTGATGCTTTCTTAGCCCATTCCCCTCTACAATGCATTTTACACTCTTCTGTATACTTGCCCTAGCCAAAAAAGATTTGATCAAGCCACACTTCTTACAGATTTCATTATAGAAACAATAAGGACATTTATACTGAATAGGCTTTTTTGTGCTCACTTCCACAGCACATGTACTAAAATTGAACAGGCTTTTTCAAACTATATGCCCTGCCCCTTATACCTTCTAAACTCAAAACACACTGACAAGATGGGTTCTTTTGCTCCTATTCCTAAGTTAGTTTGGTCCTCTAAGGTTCCCAGAACAGGAAGCCTCACTAAGGAGTGTAGATCATGCTACTTACTGTTCCTGCCCAAGAGCTATTTTTTTTTTTTTTTTTGAGACAGAGCCTCAAGCTGTCCCCCTGGGTAGAGTGCCATGTCATCACAGCTCACAGCAACCTCCAACTCCAGGGCTTAAGTGATTCTCCTGCCTCTGCCTCCCAAGTAGCTGGGACTACAGGTGCCTGCCACAACGCTTGGTTATTTTTTGGTTGTTGCCATTATTGTTGTTTGGCAGGCTCGGGCTGGACTCAAACCTGCCAGCTCAGGTGTATGTGGCTGGCGCCTTAGCCACTTTAGCCACAGGCACCGAACCCAAGAGTTCATTTCTGTAACTAGCTGCTAGGAAACAAGCAAGACGACAGGTCGAGAAGCAGAAGCAGCTTGTTAGCCACAGGTCTACAGACAGGCACTTTCCTAACTCTCTTTTAAAGCTGAGTACAAATCTAGATGATTTGAGGGCCCTACAAGATCTACAAGAGCTCCTCTTGTGGAACCCACAGAAAACCGTGACCAATACAAAGCTAGGATAAAATGTTTGTTTTTTTTTTTTAATTTTTTTTGAGACAGAGTCTCATTATGTTGCCCTCTGTAGACTGCCATGGCGTCACAGCTCACAGCAACCTCTAACTCTTGGGCTTAAGCAATTCTCTTGCCTTAGCCTCCCAAGTGCTGGGACTACAGGCATCCGCCACAGTGCCCAGCTATTTTTATGTTGCAGTTATTGTTGCTTACCCGGCCCAGGCTGGATTCAAACCCACCACCCTTGGTGTATGTGGTTGGTGCCATAACCACTGTGCTATAAGCGCTGAGCCAGGATGAAGTGTTTTTTTTAAAAAAATAAATTTGGGCCCAGTCATGGTGGCTTATGCCTGTAATCCCAGCCCTCTGAGAGGCTGAGGTGGAAGGATCCCTTCAGCTCAAGAGTTCAAGACTACCCTGAGCAAAAGTGAGACCCTCTCTTCTAAAAATAGAAAAGGCTCAGTGCCTGTAGCACAGTGGTTAGGGTGCTGGCCACATACATGGGGGCTAGCGGGTTTGAACTGGCCTAGGCCTGTTAAACAACAATAACAACTACAAAAAAAAAAAAAATAGCCGGGCATTGTGGTGGGTACCTGTAGTCCCAGCTACTTGGGAGGCTGAGGCAAGAGAATTGCTTAAGCCCAAGAGTTTGAGATTGGTATGAGCTGTGATGCCATGGCACTCTACTGTGGGTGACATAATGAGACTGTGTCTCAAAAAATAAAAATAGAAAAATTAGGCTGGGTATGGTGGTTCATGCTGTAATTCTAGCCCTTTGAGAGCCTGAGGCAGGTAGACTGCCTGAGCTCAGGAGTTCAAGACCAACATGAGGCTCGGCACCTGTGGCTCAAGTGGCTAAGGCGCCAGCCACGTATACCTAAGGTGGTGGGTTTGAATCCAGGCCGGGGCCCACCAAAACAACAATGACCGCTGCAACAACAACAACAAAAAAAATAGCCAGGCATTGTGGCAGGCGCCTGTGGTCCCAGCTACTTGGGAGACTGAGGCAGAAGACTTACCTGAGCCTGGGAGTTGGAGGTTGCTGTGAGCTGTGATGCCACAGTACTCTACCCAGGGGGATAGCTTGAGGCTCTGTCTCAAAAAAAAAAAAAAAAAGAAGACCAACATGAGTCAGAGCAAGACCCGGTCTTTAAAAACAGCCAGGCATTGTGGTGGGCACCTGTAGTCCTAGCTACTTGGGAGTCTGAGGCAGTAGGATCACTTGAGCCCAAGAGTTTAAGGTTGCTGTGAGCTATAATGCCATAGTACTCTACCAAGTGTGACAAAGTGAGACTATCTCAAAAAAAATAAATGAAAATAGAAAAATTATCTGGGCATTGTGGCAAGCACCTATAGTCCCAGCTATTCAGAAGGCTAAGGCAGGAAAATCGCCTGACCCCAGGACTTTGAGGTTGCAGTGAGGTATGAGGCCAGAGCTATACCCAGGTGCAACAGAGTAAGACTCTTGTCTCAAAAACAAAAGAAAATAACAACAACAAAAAAGAACCATGATCATTCAGCTTATGCCTGAAGTGAAACCTACTAATTTCTCATTATTTCTTTAATACTTATTTGCTTTCAAAAAAGAATAAAAGATTAAAATTAAAAATTAAAACATTATTTCCTTTCAAAGAATTTGAGAAAGAGCTTGAAAATTAATTGAATCCAATTAAAAAATTTAACTTGATGGCTTGGTGACTGTGGCTCAAGTGGCTAAGGCGCCAGCCATATACACCTAAGGTGGTGGGTTCAAACTGGGCCCGCCAAACAACAATGATGGCTGCAACCAAAAAAAAAAAAATTTATCTTGAGTTTTTAAAATATTGTTTCCTTGGCTCGGCGCCTATAGCTCAACCGGCTAAGGCGCCAGCCACGTACACCTAAGGTGGCGGGTTCGAATCCCCAGCCCGGACCGGCCAAAAAACAATGACGGCTGCAACCAAAAAAAAAAAAAATGGCCGGGCGTTGTGGTGGGCGCCTGTGGTCCCAGCTACTTGGGAGGCGGAGGCAGGAGATTCGCTTGAGCCTAGGAGTTGGAGGTTGCTGTGAGCTGTAATGCCATGGCACTCTACCCAGGGGGACAGCTTGAGGCTCTGTCTCAAAAAAAAAAAATAAAATAAAATATTGTTTCCTTGATCAACCCAAAAAGATAATTTTCTTCTCTCCACCAGCCTTATAAATGTATAACTCATTATATTCATGTATATATAAAATTATATATATACACACACAACATATGTTTTCATATATGTAGACATTGTGAAATTATTAAATCAAGCTAATTAGTAGAATTTTTAATAGTAAAACTGCTCTGGTGATGAAAAGTGATAGCTAATACAGAATATCTTTCAAATTTTATAGAATACTTATTAAAAATAGTTTAATACAGGGGCAGAGCCTGTGGCTCAGTGGGTGGGGCGCTGGTCCTATGTACTAAGGGTGGCAGGTTCGAACCCAGCCCCAGCCAAACTGTAACAAAAAAATAGCCGGGCACTGTAGCGGGTGCCTGGAGTCCCAGCTACTCAGGAGGCTGAGGCAAGAGAATCACCTAAGCCCAGGAGTTGGAGATTGCTGTGAGCTGTGATGCCACAGCTCTCTACTGAGGGTGACAAAGTGAGACTCTTATCTCTTAAAAAGAATAGTTTAATACAGATGGGCACAGTGGCTCAAGCGTATAATCCCAGCACCTTGGGTGTCTGAGGCAAGAGGATTGCTTGAGGCCAGGATTTCAAAACCAGCCTGAGCAACATAGCAAGACCCCTTCTCTACAAAAAGACAATTAAAAAATTAGCCAGACATAATGGCGCTCGCCTGTGGTCTCAGCTACTGGGGAGGTGGAGAGAAGAAGATCACTTAGCCCAGGAGTTTGAGGTGAGCCATGATCATATCACTGGACTTCAGCCTGGGTAACAGAGCAAGACACTGTCTCTAAAAAATAAAAATATATGTATTTTAATACTTTTAAGTTTATTCTGGCTTGGCGCCTATAGCTCAACCAGCTAAGGCGCCAGCCACGTACACCTAAGGTGGCGGGTTCGAATCCCCAGCCCGGACCTGCCAAACAACAATGATGGCTGCAACCAAAAAATAGCCGGGCGTTGTGGCGGGCGCCTGTGGTCCCAGCTACTTAGGAGGCAGAGGCAAGAGACTCCCTTGAGCCCAGGAGTTGGAGGTTGCTGTGAGCTGTAATGCCACTGCACTCTACCCAGGGGGACAGCTTGTGGCTCTGTCTCAAAAAAAAAAAAAAAAAAAAAAAAAAAAGAAGTGAATTTCCTTTTATTAAAAAAACCAAAAGTGATTACATGGTAAAATGTGAGAAATGTAATTTCTATTTTCTATTTTGCACGGAGGGAAGAATGATATTTCAAAGCACTTGGAGACTCAGAAACATAAAAGATATTTAAATAACTGCTGCATCTTCCTCCAAAATACAGGAATTTTTTTGGAAAACAACTTACGGAGACGAAGAAAAGAAATTAGCATTAGCAGAAGGACTCATGTCTTTTCATGCTATTAATCACAATCATTCCTTCAGATCTATGGACTGTACATCACAAGTTGTCAAAAAGTTAGTCAACAAAAAATCTGCCTGTGCTAGAATAAAATCCAAGGCAATTGTGTATAATGTGCTTTCCCCATATGCATTTTCAGAATTAAATAAAAATCTAGAAAAAATTAATTTTATATCTGTATATTCTGATGCATCTAATCATAAGGACATAAAGTTATTTCCAGCCACTGTTAGATTTTTTGATTTGGAAACTAGAATAAAAATAAGAATTTTAGATTTTGTTTCTTTGCCTGGCGAGACTTCTGAAATAATTTTCAGTTCCATTATTAATATTTTAGAAAAAAAACAATTTAAAACATAAAATGACTGCATATTGTGCAGACAACACGAATGCAAATTTTGGAGGAAAAGCAAGAAGAGGTACAAATAATATTTTTTATAAATTAAACAAAACATTATTGGTGTTGGTTGTGTAGCGCATATAATACATAATGCCATTCAAACAGCTGCTGATTTGTTGCCCGTAGATGTGGAAAATATTGTTACTAAAATATATTCTTATTTCTATATATACACTGTGCGCGTTGAAATGCTTAAAGAATTTTGTGAAACTGCGGAAGCTGAATATCAGAAAATACTTGGATGCAGTAATATGTGCTGGTTAGCTCTTTAGCCGGCTGCCGAAAGAATTTTGAAAACATACGATCCTTTGAAGTCCTACTTTCTTAAACAGATAAATGTCCTAGAATTTTAGAAGAGTTTCTTGAAAAAGAATCTTCAAAAATTTGGCTAGAGTTTGTACACAATCAAGCAGCTCTTTTTCAAAATGCTATAAAACTTATTGAAGATGACAAAATTTTGGGAATCGAAGTAGCAAATGAAGTTAATAATTTAAAATTTCAGTGTCAAGAGAGGTTAGAAAATAATTTTCTTCCATTAAATATCCGTAATAGTATAAGCCAGCTAGAAGAACAAGGTGCAATAAATCATGCAGATATCATGAATCACATTAAAAAGTTCTATAGTAACTGCACAGATTATTTAGAAGAGTGGACAGTACATTACAATGATATTGAACATTTTCATTGAGTTACATTAAACCAAGAACTTAATTGGAATGATGTATAAAAATCATTCAATTATATTACTCAAAATTTTCCATATAGTAATATTTCCAAAGATGATCTTTTTAATGAGGTATCATTATTAAAAATATATATTGATAAGGAAAAGGTTAAATCTTGGGCATTAGCAAAAATCACAATAGAGAACAAATGGTTAGAAATATTTTATCATTTTGAAACAAACCATGACCCATACAATAATGCATTAAAACTTGTGGGATATGCACTGTCCTTACCAGGAACTAATGCTGTGACTGAACGTGTTTTTTCTATGGTAAATGAAGTGTGGACATCAGAAAAATCACAATTCAGTGTTGAGACTTTGAAAGCCATTTTATGTGTGAATATAATTTAACAAATTCTTGTGAAAAATTTTATGACCTTTTAAACAATGATAGCAATCTACTAAAAAAAAATTCATGCAAATGAGAAATATGCCAAAGAATAAAAGAATACTATACATAATTTTTGATGTATTATATTTGTAAATTGTACTTATGTTGAAATAAAAAAAAATTACAATACTATTTTTGCATTCTATGAAAATTTTTGTTGCTCCATATAGACCAAATTTTTAATCAAGAACACACCCCATCTCCGGCCACACCCCCACCCCCAATCAATGGTGTCCTGCTTTCTGAATGTTAAAATCTGGTCACCCTAGTTTAACAGTCCTTGTCTTGTTCACTACAAAGCTATTTGCTGACCAAAGAAAATAGTAAAAGAACTGAAAGTCCTTAAAATAGTTTTGCTTCCTGCCATAATATCTAAATAATCCTTAAATAAACTTCTACACATGACTATTTACCAATCCCCATAATGGCACTAAAAATAACACTCCCAGAAATGGCATTAAAAATATCATCTCTTTCACACCCTTCAAATATAAACTCTACACTAATACCAAATCTCACATCTAACCCCTAAAGCTCTTTCTGCATAAATGATCTCTGATCGTAAATTTGTAAATCTTTTCAAAAGAGCAAATCCTGACTTAATATAGCCAAGGGACCACTGAAAATAGAATTTCTATAGACACAGTCATGAAGGAAACATCTTTTGGTTTAAAAAAAAAAAAAGAACATCAAATGACAAGGAAAATTGGGGATACCCTACAGATCCACCTAAAAGGGGAACTCTTATCCCAATCACAAATACTATACTATTCTGATCAAATACTAGTTTTTTAAAAAAGTGACATCCACTGAATCAAAAGCACTCAAAACAAGAGAGGAGGAAAAACTCAGGAATTAAAACCACACAGGCACGCTTTAAACGGTACCCAAGTGAAATTACTTTCTTTTCTAATGTTTGGCTTTCACCTCCCCTTTGTCCATAAAGTCTGGAGGCATTTTCCACCATCCCACCATCGTCTTTCCCTGGAGACAGGAGGACAGTTCAGTGTTACTATTCTAACTCGTCACTGAATTCTATTCAGTGTGGTATCTCAAAGATACAATCTTTTCAGCCAAAAGAGAGCAACACAGAACAAGTTTTCATCCAGGGTGAATGAGGGAGGGGCTGCACTGAAAAATTACATTCTAAAAGCACAACATGAGGGTTAGCCGTTGTTTATCTTTTGCTTCCAACTGGATTGCAGGGAAAAGCTTTGTGGGGGTCAGCTGAGAAACCTACAGTAAAACACTCTTGGAATGCTCAGCGGCAACCCTGACTCGCACAGGCCAAGTATCCTGTGGAGGACGCTCGCTGTCCTCCACCCTGCACTCTGGACACTGCCACCTGCAAGGGCAGCACAGGTGAGAAGATTCTCCAGACTAAGATTAACTAATCTGCTTTAAACCTTTGCAGAGGAAGAGCGAGGAAGGAGAGAAGAGAAACCTTCAGTATTTATACTCCTGAGGACTCAAATTGTAAATTACACTCCGCAGCTCTCAACCTCTCCACAATCAACACCTCACAGTTTATCAGTGTCCTGATAAAGCTCTCCTTTCAGGTGTCATCATGTAAGTGTCCTTTAGAACAAAAAGGCAGCTGAACCTGCCAAAGGTCTGTCCTGGTAAATAAACATGTGAAAGACGCTGTTGCCTGGCTTCTGAGCAAACAGATGTGTGACCAAGACACTACGTGTCGGAGGCTTGACACGACTGGATTCTCTGGAGCAGTGATGTGCTGGTTTAAGTGCAACACTGAGCTAGAACTGCAGACCTGTGTAACTCAGAGTGGGGGGTACACTAGCACCACATCAGCCTCCTTTACGTCTCTCTCTATACTAATGAATTCTTTGAGATCTATTGGACACATTTAATCAGGAGTAGTAGCAGTCCCTTCATGAAACTTGCAAGAGCTAACACCAACTTTTATCACAATTGCCTTCTTATTACACAGATGCTGGAGTTGAGGACCTTGAAATTGTAAACTCTTATCAAAGAAAGGGAGAATAAATGCACATAAGAGGACTACATTCCAGTGAAGAATGCTTACCCTGGCAATAGGCTGCCTGGGTTTAAATCTTATGTCCACCCTCACTAATTTGGATCCTTGTTAAGTCACAACTTGGTTTCCTCATCTATAAATAAGATTAAAACTAGATGAGCCTTATAAAACAATCATCACAAATGCTGTACATGATAAACACAACGCCTGGCACATTGGAACACTTAAAGGAACACAAGCGATTATGAAGAAGAACAATGCAATTATACGACAAGAGCTACTTCCCAGCAACAGCCTTTATGGACTCATCCAGTAACTATGATGGCAGGGCAGATGGTCCTCATCAAACTGGGTAAGAATTGCCCTTGGGCAAGTGCAGTCAATAGTTCTGAGGTCTGAAGCTGTTTCATAGCCTAAGTCCTTAGCCCAGGACAGTGTTCACCAAATGTGCTTAACAAGAACCATCTAGAATACTTGTTAAAAATATAAATTCTGTTCCCACCTCATCCCGCCCCATACTCCGTCAAAGGGCCCAGAAACGTGTTTTAACACTTCTCACACACACACACTCTGTCTCTCTTTCTCTCTCTCTCAACCACCAAGAAGAGCTTTGTTATTAGGTAAGTTTGGGAAATACTACACAGTTCAGCCTAAAACATGTGAACTCAACTGAACTCTTAATCAACTGCCAGGCCCAAAACTGGCCATAATTTTTGCCTCAAAAATTCCCAAGACCATTTGCAGTCATATTGAAAATTACAGTTAAATTGGTTCTTCTGTTCAACACATTTACAATCAAATCAGTTTATAGAATAGACACCTCAGGAATATGTATGTACCTCTCAAAATTCTCTCTTAGCACCTGTAAAATAAATCCTGATTCTGAAAATAAATAATTATATGCATCTCTTACACATGTGTCTCTTGAATTCTGAATACTCCAGCAGAGGCAAAACTATTTACACTCCTCTATTTTATATTTAATATTTAAATAAACAAGTAGACTCTATTATCTGACCATAATTCCAGATCAAAAATACATAAAAAATGAGCAAAAATTTCTTTGGAGGTTATTTTATAGTTGTTGTCATTGTCTCCTCAGCAGCCACATAATTTTGACAAACAATGGAAAATGATTATTGGAAAGATACAATCAATCAAAACCTGAGGAAGCCCAACAAAGACATATGAGCAACATGAAAGAACTGAAAATATATATAAAAAAAATACCCTATTCTGGTAAAATTTCTGCTAGCATTTGTCATTAATGAGGTTAAAGAGTATGTACTCAAACAACGGCTCTTGTTCCATTTATTCAGTCCTGATCCTGAATCCACCTAAATTTTTAAAAAAATTTTTGAATCCTCTTCTCAAAGATTTTAGGAACTTCCTCTCTGTGGATAGTCTGAGACAGACTTAGAATATGTTCTGTTGAATACATATTTATATTCATATATTTATATTCATATATTTATATTCTTATATTTATAGTTGTCCAGGCTGTTTAGAAACAACTTGATGTCACAAACACCAGTCACAACTCAATGATTTTATAAAATCTAACATTTGAGAGAACACAGCTAAACTTGTTAACTGAACTCATCAAAATACTAGTCGGTACACGGCAAAATATGATAGTACTTTTAACATCTCAGGTAAAGCTGGCCTGGTCTAATTCACTGACCATCTCTGCTCTAGTATCACCACTTTTTAAAAGGCAATATGAATCTACCAAACATACAATTCAAACAGCAAAGTGTAAGGCTATTTTCTAGTTCTACTTATTTGTCTAACTCTCCATTTTAGTGGACTCAGCAGTGGTATAATATTTTACTTATTTAAAAGTTAAGACAGAGTAAAAAAAAAAATTTTTTTTTTTTTTTTTTTTTGGCTGGGACTGGATTTGAACCTGCCACCTCTGGTATATGGGGCCAATGCTCTACTCCTTTGAGCCACAGGTGATAATTTTTCAAATTATTTTTGAAAAAAATGATTCAATAAGAGATAACAGAAAACTCATTACCCCCTAGTTCTCCTTTCTTGTGTGACTACCTAAATGCTGTGATTACTTCGAGACAGTAATTTTTTAAAAATCAAAAGCAGAATCCCCTTTTGTTGCTCTGGATATTTTTCAGGCATATTTTACGTATCCATAGCTATTTGGTGAACACTATTTAAAGAAGATAAATGTCATTTTCTTGGATAGGCTTCCAGAATCAATTGTTTCGAAATTCTTATGTAACTTAAAAGTTACATTTTTATAGTAGCATCTCAATTAACCTGAAGTGACAATTAATTTAACAATTTGACTGTCTGGCATAGCCAAGGACTGCAAAGCAAATAAACAAGGTTACTTGGGCAGGGCCTGTGGTTCCAAAGGGTAGGGTGCCAGCCCCATAAGCCAGAGATGGTGGGTTCAAACCCAGCCCTGGCCAAAAGAAAAAAAAAAAAAAAAACAAGGTCACTGACCAGAAACAGAGATGCCCAGACAAAACACGCTGAGTTGTAGATAGTTTACTCAAAGTAGTCTCCTGGCCTCAGATTAAAATCCTTATATTGTGCTATTTTGGACGTAATTTTTTCAAGCACTCAAAGTACTCGAAGCAGCAAAAAAAGTGCGTGTGATTTAATGTTGCATTTGGGATAAAATTCAGAGACAAAAAAAAATAGAGGCCACAAAACTCAGACCAAAGAAACCAGCCGGGAAAACACTTAGGGTAGTGACAAACAGCCCCATTTAGATCAGCAATCCTTAAGAAAGGAGAGTTTTAAAAGCATGTCAGTAAGGACTGAGCAATCATAAATTATGTTCAATACAGCCTATTTCTCTAAGGCAAGAAAACATGCATTTTTAAAGCTGCCTATCATGACGAGTAAAATTAAAATGTTTTAATGGGCAGAAAGGCAAAACTTAGCTATCAAAAAATTCTCTTCATTTGAATAATCCATTATTCACATAGGGCAGATAGATAAGGAACAACATAATTTAGTTTCCTAAAGCATTTATACATCTTTTCAAAATATAGATCAACCAGCGTCAAGTAATGAAAAACGTAGGCCACTGATTAGGAGAAAGAACCACCACCACCAGCAAAGAAAGGGTGAGGAAATAAAGCAAGCTCTATTCATTTCAGAAAATCAATGGGAGTGGAGATGCGGGGTTGGAGGGAATGAAATTGGGGAGAAGGGCTATGGAGCAGGACAGGGAGGGAGAGAAAGGTTAATGCCCAGGAATTCAATTATTAAAATAGAAGACTTCTTTTTAACCAATTTTGGTTAGCTCTTTATAACTCACTGCTTTGAGATAAACTGCATTTTATAATAGAAAACTGGTGGTAACCAATTAGAAAATAAAGTGTCAAACTAAATCTGTTTTCACTTATTTGCCTACGTATTATTCCATATTTTACCTCATTAAGAAACAAATTTAGATAACAAGTATCATTAGAAATGATTAGAAGACTCAAAAGTTGTACAAAGATATTTTAAAATTTCACCAGAGTATAACTAAAACAGAACTTCTCCTTGCGTATTTAAGTAACTTATAAATATATTTCCATTATTTCTAGAAAGTTAAAATACTATTGAGGGTGGCGCCTGTGGCTCAAAGGAGTAGGGCACTGGCCCCAAATGCCGGAGGTGGCGGGTTCAAACCCAGCCCCGGCCAAAAGATGCAAAAAAATAAAATAATAAAACACTATTGAAAGAACATAGAGCAGTGACTTATCTCTTGGCTCCAAAGGAACTTAAAATCTTAACTCTACCCCAGATAAAGTCATCATGGTAATACTGGATAATAAAAAGACTTGGTAAGGTGGACTTCAGAATTATACTTGAGAACTTCACAATAAAACTATCAAAACTGCTACTAACGGCAGCGAGGAACATCAGTCAGGGAAGACTATATAGAATTTCTACAAAACAGGTGCCACACAAACTACCAAGGAGCCATTCATCGAGATAAAAATAAGGAAGTAAAAAACCTAAAAAATGACTTACTTTATCATTTAAAAAAAAATGACTTACTTTACCATTTAAAAGCTACCAAGATTAAAGGGAAAACTTCTCTAAAAAATAAAGTCTATAAAATGTTTTTAAAGTTACCAAGGTAAAAGAAAAATTCCTCAATGAACTGTAGACAAGATACAGCAAGAACTTTGGATCAAACAAACTAAAACTGGAGAGCCTAAGTATGGAGAACGGAAAACCACATATGTCCCCTACAGGGCCAAGCTTCTGATTTACGAGATTCAGGCCAGGGCTGAGAATCCAGAGGATGGGAAAGGCGGCAGCAAGGACGGATCCTCCTCCTAACTGGCCCTCCTGCTTCCAGAACCCCTGTGCCCCAGCTGGCAACCTGTCTCCCACACTCAACAGAACTGTTTTAACCCAACTGATATCTGAACATGTTAGCCCACCATATTACAACAGGAACAACTCACACTGGTCAACCTTAACTTGTATCAAATATTTTACCATATCTTTCCCTCAGTCAAGAATTAAGTGTGCCTTTAACAGATGCACAGTTGACCCTTGAAGAACATGAGATTTAGGGGTACTAACCCCCATGCTGAAACTTCACATTTAACTTTTAACTTCCTCAAAACTTAAGGACTTATAGCCGACGTTGACTAGAAGCCTTATCAATAACATAACATCAACACATACCTTGTATGTTATGTACATTATGTACTGTAGTCTTACAATGAAGTAAGTGAGAGAAAAGAAATGTTATCAAGAACATCACGCCCCAGGTGTGGTGGCTCATGCCTGTAATCCTAGCACTCTGGGAGGCCGAAGCAGGTGGATCCCCTCAGCTCAGGAATTCAAGACCAGCCCGAGCAAGAGCAATACTTCCCTTCTCTACTACAAACAAAGAAAACAGTCGGTGCTATGGTGGGCATCTGTAGTCCCAGCTATTTGGAAAACTGAGGTAAGAGGATAACTTGAGCCCAAGAGCTTAAGATTGCTGTGAGCTTGACAACACAGCATTCAATCCCAGGGCAACAGACTGAGGCTCTGTCTCAAGAAAAAGGAAAAGGAAATCATAAGAAAGTGACAATATTTGCTATTCACTGTGTAAACGCATCGTCCTCAAAGTCTTTGTCTTCATCATCTTCATGCTCAGTAGGCTGAGGAGGAAAAGAGGAAGAGAGGTTGGTCTTATTGTCTCAGGTGGTGGCAGAAAAGGAAACCCACATGTAAGTGGACTCACAGCTCAAACGCATGTCGTTCCTGGGTCAATTATATATTTAGTTATAAATTACATGTATAGAATCTATTGTACTATTCTGTACTAACATACACAAAATAGGAATGTATAAAGGATGAGATAAAAAATAAGCATGAATAGAAGCTCTATTATTTTCTTCCTACATCCCAAACAGCAAGCTACCATTTTGGAGATGACTGTTAAACTCTCAGATAAATTCTAAACTTCAAGTTCAGGCCTTTGTTGGACACCAAAATCTCGTCTTTTCCAGTTCTGCTATGATCTCAACTTGCCTAACTATTTCAGTTGCTCATCAGAGGATGATGGCTTTTCCAATCTCAGTAACATCTCAGAAGCTTCTGGCCTCTATTTGGAAAAACAAGTATACCCCGTCTGCCTCAGGCTACCTGCTGAATTCATACTCGACATTTACAACACAGGCTGAGGGGAACCCTGATGTGGGGAAAATGAGGAACTGTCCCCTTTCATCTTCTATCCACTACAAGTCAGTTTACCACGGCAGGGTATTAACTTTCTCCCACTTCCTGTGCGTGAAACTCCCAAGGAAGCTACAGCTACTTCTGGTCCGGGTACCAGAGCTGCTAAAACTCATCAGTGCAAGTGATGGAGAATGAGCAAAGCCAGGCCCTCATCTTCTCCGGGGTGGCTGAAATGAAGAGCCAGCAGCAGAGCCAGATGCTCGGGCACAGGAAGAGTGACCCCCAAAGATTAGGAGGCACGCATTTGGATCCAGTACAACCCTCTTTTGTCACTCAGATTAAACACACGGATTGGATGATATGTATCAAGATTTAGATAAAAGAGATGAAAAACTGTAACTCTGAAACAATGCCTCAAAAAGAAATAGTAAGCCTGGAAACTTCAGGGTGCCGGCCACAGGTGCCAGGGCTGGTGGGTTCGAACCCAGCCAGAGCCTACTAAATAAACAAACCAAAAAATAGCCGGGCATTGTGGCGGGCACCTGTAGTCCCAGCTACTTGGGACTCTGAGGAAAGAGAATCGCTTAAACCCAAAGAGTTTGAGGCTGCTGTGAGCTGTGACACCGTGGCACTCTACCAAGGGCAACATAGTAAGACTATGGCTCAAAGAAAGAAAGAAAAGAAAAGAAAAAATGAAAGGTAGTTACAATA
Organism: Galago senegalensis; assembly: GCA_963575145.1. Lineage (NCBI taxonomy): Eukaryota > Metazoa > Chordata > Mammalia > Primates > Galagidae > Galago > Galago senegalensis. The sequence goes on from CAUYTI010067882.1 coordinate 22,856, forward strand.
ATCCACTTCCGGAAGTGCATCACAAGGAGCTGCACAAACATACTATCTACTCAAAACAGTAATGTATAAAACTTTAAATAAAAACTTTACAGTCTCTGAAAATTGCTCCTTATTTAGGAACATAAAGCAAATCAAGAAGCAGTCTCCTGGCCGGGCGTGGTGGCTCATGCCCATAATCCTAGCACTCTAAGAGGCCAAGGCAGGTGATTGACTGAGCTCACAAGTTTGAGAGAGACCAGCCTGAGCAAGAGGGGAAACCCCATCTCTAAAAACAGCCAGATGTTCTGGTGGATACCTATAGTCCCAGGTACCAGGGAGGCTGAGGCAGGAGGATCTCTTGAACCCAAGAGTTTGAGGCTGCTGTGAGCTATGACACCATCACAGCATTCCCTAGGGGGACAGAATGAAATTCTGCCTCAAAAAAAAAAAAAAAAAAAAAAAAAGCATTAATAAAAAGAAATATACCAAATCTTGGTAATAAAAGTG
>CAUYTI010067885.1:0-59355 GCA_963575145.1 Galago senegalensis
TATTTATCTTCTTTCATTCTTTATGAGGTTTTTGTTCTCAGTCCTTATGTTAAATATTATTATTGTCATTAAATTTAGCCTTTTAATTCTGTGAAGGCAAAAGTGGAAACCTAATATACACATGTATATGTAAGAAAAATAAATTTTTTTTAAAAAGGTAAAAAAAAAACCTGGTAATTTGTTATGCAGTAATAGATAACTAATACATATACAAACAGAAAATCAGATACACATACATCCTTTATGTTTAGCATGCTTTACTGGAAACTTGGAAAGCTAAATCGGAGTTCATATCACAGGCATTTAAAAAAAAAAAAACTGCATCAGGAGATCTTCTTGGCTCAGCCTTCCCAATAATGGTAACATTTTTTAGAAATGAGGTATCACTCTTGCTCAGGCTGGTCTCAGGCTCCTGGACTTGGGCAGTCCACCTGCCTCGGCCTCCCAGAGTGTGGAGATTGCAGGCATGAGCCAGCATGCTCAGCCTTAGGAACTGGATTCCCTGACCATAAACTCTACCCTTACCAATACTGAGTCACTGGTGCCTGGTGTCACATCATCCAGATGCTGACCACCACCAGCAGTTCCTCTGATTCTATGATTAACAAAAATAAAACCAATGACATTTACAAAGCACTGTTATATGTCTTGTTTCACCTGGTCCTTACAATCTCATATACATGGGTACACGTATTTACTCTTTGTTGAAATTGTTGTTAGTTGATGTATTTAATGGGACTTCACATGTCATTAACTTCACTAACTCATTAAACCTATTCAGATACATAAAATAGAGTTAATAATAAAGATTAAAAAATAAAAAATAAATGCAAAGTGATGTAAGATATACTCAGTCTTTCAACAGCCTACTATGAGGGCTTTGCTTTGCTTTGGTTTTGTTGGGGGGGATTCTTATTTTTTTATCTAATAGTTCTTTCCTCACTCATTTCTCTTGCCTAAGTCTATACTTTCAGATTTTACTTCAGTTCTTTCCAACTCCTACTTCCAGTTTATCTCCAGATTCTTTTGTCTTCAATATACAAATTAATTAAGAGCTCTACTACAAAGTCATTTCAAAAACAGGATCTAGCTTCCTAATTAGTCATTTATTTATTCAGCAATCATTTAATAATAATTCAAGGCAGTATTCTCAGTACTAAGTTTACAGTGGAAAATTAAAAACATCTGGTTCACGTCTTCATGTCACTTATGGTCAAGTTGGTGGAGACAAACATTAAACAGATAAATAAGTATATAAATGAATAACTGTGGAACAGGTAGAGCTTAGAAGATAAGAAGCACATACTGTGCTGGAAATAAAAGGAGAAGACTTGCTGAGACACTTTTTCATTAATCCCAGAAAACATTTAGTTTGAGATTTGAAGAATGAGAAATGACAGAGGAATACCTGGGATAATGGCTTTTCAGGGTAAAGACTGTGAATAGAGTCTCTGAAGGAGGACAAAGCAGGAGGTTTTCTAAGAACTAAAGTGTAGACAGTTGGCTGGTGCAATATTGAGAAAAAGAAAGTGGTTCAAAATGGAACTGGAGAAGGAAGCTGAAGCCCAAATCTGCAGGATCCTGCAACTCGAGGTCAGGAGATCACATATCATCCTACGGACAGCATGATGCCAGAAGTGCTTGAATGAGAGAAAGACAAGACTCAATTTACCTTTTTAAAGAACCTCTGTGGCGATGTAAAGAACAGGATAGAAGAGATATAAAACAGAAGCCTGTGAACCAGTTAACAAACAATTAAAATAGATAATGGAGAGAAGCTGGTATAAAAGAGTAGAAATGGAATTGGGAATAGACAGGTTCAAAGATCCTGGTAGAATCAACAGGCTTAGTAAAGGAGATGAAAGAATCAAAGATAACTCCCAGATTTCTAAATAATCCAGAATGCAGTTGTGATCATATACAACATGTTCTTTTGCTGTGTTACCTGGGAAAATGGAACTCTATGAAAGAAAGAAGCAAAGTTTTCAGAACCTATATTGATATTTGGTCTTTTTTCACTATCTTTCATTAAAGTACTTGGTTTCAAATTGCATTACACATTACCGGGGCACATCATTGCTGTTCACTGTTCCTATTTTACATAAATAGATTGCAAAAAAGTTTTGGCTTTAATTATTTAAATTATATCTTGTTGCTCCCTCATGTGCAGTGAAGCAATATGATATAATTTGTCAAGAAAAGAAAATTATAGAAAGGGTCATGTATCACAGATGTTCCAAAGAGATCTTTTGCCCAACACATCACATAGCTGCTTTTTGGCACTTTTTAATGTGTTAAACATTTGGCTAATGCCACTGCTGAATCCTCAGAAATTTCAAGGCAGGTAAGTTTGATGCTCCCCAATTATATCAGGATATAGGTAAAGAGGTTAAATGACACACTTCCAAGCAGAAGGAAGAACTGGCCTCAAAGCTAGGAGAAGCCCTCAGAGTATCTTAGTCTTAATTATATATTCATTATTTTCAGAAGACATAAAATGTCATGAATGGATGGCTGTGAAGTGGTTGGAATTCAGGGAGGGATTTTGAGAGAGTAGATGAGTGCTCGGGGGGAGACATCTCTATTTCATGGCAACTGTACACCAGGCCTCCTAACAAGCAGCCTTATTTCTTCTTAACCGTCTGCAAGATCTTGCAGGTACAACTATAGAAGAATTGCACCAGCTTGACAAAACAGATGATTCTCTGTTTATTAATCAAGAGGGAAAGGAAAACAATCATTTTACTGACAGAGCAGTATTCACTTCATAGATGCTTTGAAAGGAGAGCTATGGAAAAATTTAGCTGCTGCATGAGAAAACTAGAGGATAAAGAAACATGTAAAAGAGTGGCTCGGAAAACTGACATCAGAATTCATCCAGGCGAAAAGACAGTGAGAAGCCTGCTTTTCCTTATGCATCCTGAGTGCATTACTATTCCAACTTCAGTGTGTATCAGAATTACCGGAGGGTGCTTGTTAAATATGCTTAATTCACTGTATTATGCCCCAAGATTCTGTTCTAGTAGGTCAGGTCTGGGTCAGAATTCAAGAATCTGAGTTTAACAGCTTCTAATATAGGCAGAAGTGCAAGGTTGATTTTCCACCATAATTCTGGGCACACAGCCCAAGAACTGCAGCTGCCTGCCCGGGTGAACGCTCTCCTTCCTTCCGCCAGTGACATCTTCCTGAGAAAGCCGACAGGTTCTAAGCATCTCAAATCATCCCCGTAACCTCCCTTGTGAAACATTTCCTGAGTTTCCCTAAGCTAAATGAGCTGCTTAGAGTTTCCAAAGCTCTGTTTAATTCTTTTATTATAGCATTTATCAAATTACATCATAATTATCTTCTCTGTGACTCATTCTCCTATCAAAATATGAGCAACTTAAATATAGTGGGTTCATTTTGATATCTCTGGGATCCAGCACACTTCTTGGCACCAAGAAGGCATGGAATAATCTGTTTTGGTTTGTTTTTTTTTTTTTTCTGCATCAATGAAAGTATCAAAGAACAATGAATTAAAGCATGAGAGGTCTTGGTTAGTACTTCAGGGGCACCCAGAAAATTAGCAACTACACTTGACCCTTGAATAATGTGGAGATTAGGTATGTTGACCTCCCGCACAGTGAAACATTCATGTATAAACATTGCTACAAATAGCCTTAGGTTGAGCAGAAGCCAGTAAACAATTAGCACGTTTTGTATATTATATGTATTATGTGCTATATTCATACAGTGAAGTAAGCTAGAGAAAAGACAATGTTATTAAGAAAATAATAATAAGCAGGCACAGTGTTTCGGGCCTGCAATCCCAACACTTGGGGAAGCCAAGTCAAGAGAATCACTTGAGACCAGGAGTTTGAGGTTAAAGTGAGCTATGATCGGCTACTGCACTCCAGCCTGGGTGGTACATTGTGCTTAATAAAAAATCATAAGCAAGAGAAAGTATATTTATTATTTATTCCTTATGTGGAAGTGGATCATCATCAGGGTCTTCACCCTGATCATCTGCAAGGAGCAAGCTGAGGAGGAAGAAGAAGGGGGGCTTGCTGTCAAGCTGAGGAGGAAGAGGAAGGGGAAGGATTGCTATCTTAGCAGGGGCAGACACAAAGGAGGAAATGGAAGAGGAGGCAGAAAAGGCAGGCACACCTGGTGTAAATGTCATTGAGAAAAACCCACATATGAGAGGAGCCACCCATGTCAACCCACGCTATTCAATAGTCAATGTACATGGCTTAGCTAGACGAGGTGTTTTACTCTGCTTAGGCTGCCATAAAAAGCAACATCAACTGAATGCTTCAACAACAGAAACGCATCGTTCACAGTCTGGTAGCTGGGCAAAGTCCAAGAGAAGGTTTCTGCAAGGTAGATTTCACACTGAGGCCTCTTCTCTATGTTTGTGGGCTGCCACAATTGTGCTGTTTACTCACATGACTTTTGTCTGCTCTCAGGGAGACAGAGAGCAAGCTCTATGGAATCTCTTCTTATAAGGGCACAAATCCCACCAAGAAGGTTCCACCTCATGACCTCGCCTAACCCTGATGAACTCCCTGAATCCCCATCTTTAAATAGGATCACAACGAGCTTACGACTTCAACACCCGCCTGTTAGGGGACACATTTAGTCCTTAACAAAGAATAATAAACTGGCTGTCTGAAACTTGCTCTCGGGCTTAGCCTCTTCCTTAAGTATAATGTTAAGCCACTTGGAATCCCAGATGCTACATCTATAAAATTAAAATTCACTTTCCCCATCACCATTATTGGTAAGGAAATATGCTGACAGGGCTCTGAAAACAGTAAAGCATCATACACAGTAAGGTGAGCACAAGCTCCTCTTCAATTTGGAGGCTTCCATGGTCTGTAAAAACTCCTCAATTGCTAGCAGTACCACGCAGACACAGCAGGACCAGCCATCAGTAAAGCTTGCATTTTCTCTCCTAGACATTTTTGCTGGGGTGTAATTTTTATTAATTTATTTGAATAATTTGATAAACATAATTTAATCAGTACCATAATTGCCATTAGCTTTGTTTGTAGGCAAACTTTAATGAGGCTGCTGAGGGAAATGTTGAGCTTTCTGTTAGCTCTCACGTGTATTTGGGGGCAGTTAGACACATGGTTGGCTCCTCAGGGGAGGCGCATACTGAATAAAACCTGATCCATCACCCCAGTGGTAGGCCAGGGCAAAACAGCCTCTCTTTCTCTTTTTTCCTAAAAGGAAATTTATACTACAGTGTCATCTCAGGCTTACGCGGCACAGGGGATAACAGACAGGATGTATATTCTTGGAGAGTGGCCGGAAGGAGGAGGAAGGGACACACCTGGCTTGGAGATGCTCAAGTTCCAATCTCTCTGCATTAGCCTATTACCCAGGTAAGCAACTTGTCAGCTTGGAGAAAGGAGAGGGGGGAGACCCCAAGTCATTAAAGTGCATGAGGTGAACGCTGGCATGATTACCTTTGGGTCCCGTGTTGGAGTGAAGCGGGCAATAAAGAAAATGAGGTAAACTGGAAGGACTGACAAGAGCAGGCATTGCCAGAAAATTGCAGGATGTGTAACTAACGAGCTGTGGCTGGCCCTCTCCTTGCAAGGTCAGGGACTTGTTCCCTTGCATGCTCCTGGCTGTGCTTGTATATTAATTGCCTCTGTGCAAGCTGGTCCATCCTTCTTCTGACCACTCTCTGTTATATGTTATGCATGAAGAAGGGAAACGATGCTTTGGGAGAATTTTCACAAAATTGTCCTCCGTTTTATCATCTCAACACACGGTACATTCAGTCTTCCTAGCTCTGAGATTGTTCATTCATGATATAACATTTTGAGCTGAGAGTAAGGCAGAGAAACCCAGCGCAAAGAGCACTCCTACTACACTTACAGGATAAGGACATTACGGCCACTGCCCCACAGGCCCAGCCTAAAAGTGCCCCACCCAGAGGTGGAAACAAACGCTCCCCACAGACTTCCTGCAGACCACTTAACTTGCTATGTTGATTTCTATCCAAAATTATTCTATGCTTGGTATTTTCTCACATAAGGAAAATGGCAGAGACAGGAATGGGAAAGAAATACAGCAAATTCTTTTTCAAAGCAAGATGCAGTGAAAATTTTAAGTCAAAAGTCATAATTATAGGTTCAGGACTTCTCACTGTTTCCAAAACTTCCACAACCGTGTGAAGTGCTGGAAAAGCAAGGTATCCTAATTTGGAAAAATGGATTCCAAATTTAACCTGCCCTTGCTTGTTATTCTGCATCTCACTTTTTAAAGAATAATTTTTAAAATCTAGAAAGCAGATTATCACTGTTAGAACTACTGCTTTTAGAAAACAATTTTAGGTTGCGAGATTATATCTAAGACTATCACCATTCTTTGCTTATTCTCTAGAATGAATTTTCATGTCTTCATTGTTCAGTACATTTATTGTACAGAAGGATTAAGAACCCTGGTTAACTGGAATTGATACTGGGGTGCTCCAAATTTCCCTTGGGAGTCATCTCTCTCTTTATCCTCATTTGGCCTCTTTTTCTTGTCTCTGCAAAATCCTCTTCTCTTCAGTTGTTATCCTGCTGAGTTCTGTAGTCTCGGCAATATTGAAATGTAGAAAACTGTGTACTGAGTCTTCTAGATTGCAGGCATCCTCAAACTACAGCCCACAGGCCACATGCAGCCTGCCTAGGACATTTATCCGGTCCACCGGGTGTTTTTGCTGCTGCTGCCTGTTCTGCTTATCAGCCAACTTGTCCCAGGGCCCACAATCCAGGCCTCCAATGGTCTGAGGGACAGTGAACTGTTTAAAGTTTGGGAACCCCTAGTTTAGAGCAAGGACTCAATAATAATGCAGACATAGAGGCAAGACAAGGAGAGTTTCAACTTAAACACAAATCTCTGACTAGGGAGAGCCTTCTCATAGCTCCAGGTTTCTTCGACCTGATTCATGATGATGGGACTGAGAACACCCCCAACAAGTCTCCGTAAAGCTTGGCTTCCTAACTGCCACCTATGTGGCTGGTGTATTGAACTCCACTAAGTTGGTAATACCCTGAGTACTGCCTGCCTATCCACTAAAGTGAGGACAGTCATATTTTTAACTATTCTACATGTTTTCTATGATTTTTCTTTATCATGTAAATTACACACTCAACAAAGTATATAAAGCATCAATTATACGCTACATGTATGTTTTTATCCTTTAAAAATAAATATTAATTATCTGCACTTTTCAGAAATTTAGAATCAAGTAGATAAGAAAGGCATAAACTGATCTATCCAGTCTAAAGAAAGATATCATGGAAGCACCTTTAGAAATTCTGCACAGTGCCCTGTAATAAATATGGATAGGAATTGCTCTAATTGGGAAAAAATAAAAGTGAAATCAATAGTTACTACTGGCTTGGCACCTGTGGCTCAAGCGGCTAAGGCGCCAGCCACATATACCTAAGGTGGTGGGTTCAAATCCAGCCCAGGCCTGCCAAACAACAATGATGGCTGCAACCAAAAAATAGCCAGGCATTGTGGTGAGTGCCTGTGGTCCCAGCTACTTGGGAGGCTGAGGCAGGAGACTTGCTTGAGCCCAGGAGTTGGAGGTTGCTGTGAGCAGTGAAGCCATGGCACTCTACCCAGGGGGACAGCTTGAGGCTCTGTCTCAAAAAAAAAAAAAATAGTTACTACCTTGTACTTATACAGGTAAGTTCCTGTGTCTTCTGCAATGATATGACAATTAAATTGGAACTCTCCTCTTGTACCCGACATTGTTTCTTTAAAATCTAGCTTTAAGCTATCACTCACGTTCTCTGACACAACGGATGCTCTTAAATCTTTAAATAGTTTCCTAGCACTTCTCAGAGTAGACCAAGTCCATCCATTCTATGATCCATTTACTGGGTGTTTCTGAAAGTACTGGTGACCTGCCACGTTCATTAGTACCTGAAAAGCAGGCACAGAATCCCCACACTAAGATACAGCACCTCCCTCGCCTGATAAACTACCTCACATTCCAGGGAGCAGAGACCATCAAGCAGTAAGAGCTGAGTCATCAAGGGAAGCAAGGAAACCAAGGGCCAGAGGATGAAGCCTGTTGCTTGCCACCTACATAGAAGAGACACCGTCAACAGACAGAAGGGCCACAGAACAGTCTCCTGCAAAGAGCCAAGGCAAAGAAATGAACTAAACAAGAACTTGCAGGGATAAAGAGAAGTAAAAGGATGTGAGAAATGTTGAGGGTATAGAAAAAATATATTGTGGGAAATAATTTAATCTAGTGTTGGGAAATGAGAAGAGAAAATGAAAAACATAAAAAGCCTGGGTTTCAAAAGTCTGGGCAGCAAGATGGATGATAATGGTGCCAGAAGAGAAGCAGTTAGAGGGAGGGACAGAGATTAGGATTTCAGTCCAAACTGTGCGGGATTTTGAGGCATCTGTTCAACATCACATGGGCATAATGTCTGAAAACATGGACTCTGAACTCAACACTGTGCAAAATTGAATCAAAGAAACCTCCTAGCCAGAGTTTTAGGTAGAAAAGGAAAATAGAGTAGAATTCTTTAATACAATCTGAGGTTTACATTATTCAATTATTCAAAGTTACATGTTCTGGAAATTTATAAGCCATGATCCATACATAATTCCTCTGCAGTTTTAATTTCTCATTCATGTGTTTAAATGTATTAATCTACTACTATGTGCTAGATGTTCCGCGTAGAACACAGACAAGATGTAATCCTGTTGAGTTTGTCCTCAAACTTAAGATGCACAGGAACACTGTAGGAAATGCCTTTTTGACATAGGAGCTGAGAAGCCCTTCGCTTCCTTTGACATGAGCAGCAGTAGTGTTTAGCAGCTACGGAAACCCCTCTAGGACCAGATTGGTGGGTCCTAACTGCAGCTTCACCACCTGCTGGATAAGGTTAGAAGGTTTCTTAAACCTCCTGGGCTGCTTTTTGCTTACTCCTCTTAAAAGCAACAATGCTAAAAGTTAATCTTTCACAGAGTTCTCAGATTAAAACAGAGTACCTGGAAAGCTTTCTGGCCTATAGGAAATGCTATACTGTCGTGACCCATTGGGCTCCTGTGGCCCTGGTCTCGGTTAGCACAGGAAGGAACCAGGCGAGAGGTGGATTAGAAGTACAAGCTTGTGGAAGGCGGGCTAGCCCTTACTTTCCAGGTAGCCCCGGGCAACCTCCGCACCAGCCTTTTATTGAAAGGGAGTGATACAGGTGAAGGGAGTAATGGGGGGAGTGTTTGTGCCTTAAACTCACAAACTCACAAGCTGAGTTTGGGGAGTAATTAACAATGACTACGTGCTGAGGGCACCGGCTCCTTCTCTATAAGGAGCTCCTGTGGACAAGTCACCCAAGAGTCCACTCCTCAGCTGTAAATCATCTTGCTTAGAGGTCATTTGTCTCTTGGCATCCTCTACACTATATAAGTGTCAGTCATTATTGGTGCTACCCAAGTACATTCAAAGAACATAAGCCCATGAAATTAGAGCCTTCCTTGTGTGTTATTTATTTTTAATCTATCTTTTACTTTGGTGGGGAGATTAAGAACATCAGTGTTTACATTAACCAAAGTCAAAGATAAGCAGTAATTTGATAAGATTATTGATGCCTATGCATTTACATCTGACATTTTATATGACAAACGCCACAGGCCTTGGTATACTACTGTGATTCATTAAGAATTAATAATAACAGTAGTAAACAGTCAAAAATATCTGTTAAGTAAATGCAGGAATGGATGACAAGCTCCAGCAACCAGGTACAAAGATAAGAATAGGCTCAGTATCTTCAACTAGTCTAGAAAAGAGATTAAGGTAAAATTGTTGAAATGGGAACCAGAAGTTTCAAAGAGAAATTTGTTAAAAGAAATTCACTCAGAAAAAAAAAAAAAAGATGAATAGAGAAGAATACTGTGAAATCTGTACACTGGAGAAAATGTTTATGGCTCAAGAAGCAAACTTAATACCAATATGTGTCCCATCTGTGACTTAGGAGGCAGGGAGAAAGGGTCAGGAGAAAACGTATCTCACCAGAAAATGTACAAGAAGGAGAAACTTACCATAAAGCCTTTGCTGACTTTGTATAATTGCCTGCCAGCAGGTGCCAGGCTAGTAGACTGTGAATCCTAATTGAAACTGAAAAAAAATTAATTATAAAATTTTGAGCAATTTAAAGTTAATTTTACTAATATTACACCATGAAACATGAAGCATTATGAAGACTCCTGATAAGGGAACAAAAGAGAAGATGAAATGCTGCATAATCATTTGATTCACCCTCAAGTCAAGTTCAGCAGTTACATTCTAAACATGGAGCCTCTCAACACGCCACAGTCGGTGTTCACTGAAAATCAACGTGGCAATACAACACAAATTTCTAACCTTTAGACCACTAGTGAAAATGTGGACACCTCTGCTCCATAAAGAGAGAGGCTTTAAACCATGCTGATGTGAAGATAGTTGAACTACATCATTTCAAAGCACTCTGGTTTTATTAACTTCTTTGAACACACACTGGGGTTGAGCAATTTCAGCTGGTTTAGGCTGTGCTCATCTTCAATATTCTGTTTATTCTCCCTTCTCTTCTGTAAATATTGGTGAAGTATGATTCATTCTACTCCTAAAGGACTCCTTCAATCACAGCTCAAGTCCCAAAATGCAAGTACGACATTGGATCTGGAAAATGAGTTTGCTCTGCTCTAGCATGAGCTAATGCTACCTATATCATTCAAAATGACTGGCTCACAGTCATGGATGTGATGGCTCCAATTAACCTGTTCCATAAATACTTTTTAGTGAAGTCAGGCCAAAGAGATTAATGTATTTCAATTTGGAAATATTATTTGAAATTGACTGGACCTGGGACAGATTAGAAATACTGCAATTGACCACACACACAAGAGTCATGAACCAATTATTAAACTGGCAATGCAATAACTGAAAAACTATTCCTATCTTCCAATGTACCATCTACTGAAAGCCACAGAGGAAACTTAATAGGTTGCACATTTATTGAAAAGAGGCCAGGAAGAGGGGCAACAATATCTATATACATATATTTTGAAAAGATTTGTGTGCTTTATAATCCCATAGTGAGTCCAAGGTAGAATTGACTTGAGGACAATATTTAGATTCTTCTTCATTATTGTGTTTTATAAATGCAGTGAATAAGGTATATTGGATATTTGTTTCTTACAGGACACTGATTATTAAAGTGTGAAAATAAAAATTCAGTTTACTGCTAGCCTAACAGAGTGGAAGTTTTTGTATCTGCAGGAATCAATATTTATGGGACCTAACAATTGTCTTAATGAGACCATCTTAATGAACCACCTACAGTAAATTAAATTGACCAAATATTTCAGCAGATTTGTCACAGAGTTCAAAAATCAAATAAAAATGTATCTCATAGAGATCAATATTAAGTTGAAAAATGGATTGGTTCCAATTATTTCACAATATGCATTAAAAAAGACTAACTGGCAATTATCTAAAATTTCTATTCATCCCCTACCAGATTCTTTTCCATGAGCTTTCTATGTGTTGTCCTCAAAGGTAATTCCTTATGTGATTTTCACTTGGAAGCAAGTCATTAATAGAATTAGTCTTATTTGATTTTTATTCAACTTCAGGTACTTAATTTTTCCTTTGCAGTCTTAAAATATTATCAGTGTCTCTGATTCTCTCCATCAGAGAATTGTTGGGAAGGTCATGGAATGTCTCAGCCAACTCATGTTACTTCCCAGTAACTCACCTTGCTTCTTAATAACTTAGAATTTAAAAAGAGTATTAAAAAATCCCACATCTATAAGCTATAGGGAGTACTAAAGTATAAACGTACATCCAATCAACCACAAAAATTTGTTAATTTCAAGTTAGAAGTTAAACATTCTCATAATTAAGAAATGGCCAAAGAACTTAAATCAATATGCACTATGCATTCCCAAAATTTATCCCATTTCTTTTTTTTTTTTTTTTTTTTTGAGACAGAGCCTCAAGCTGTCCCCCTTGGTAGAGTGCTGTGGCATTACAGCTCACAGCAACCTCCAACTCCTGGGCTTAAGCGAGTCTCCTGCCTCAGCCTCCCAAGTAGCTGGGACCACAGGCATCCGCCACAATGCCTGGCTATTTTTTTTTTTTTGGTTGCAGCCATCATTGTTGTTTGGTGGGCCCAGGCTGGATTCGAACCTGCCACCTTAGGTGTATGTGGCTGGCGCCTTAGCCACTTGAGCCATAGGTGCCAAGCCAATTTATTCCATTTCTAATATGATGTAGCTACTAACACAATAATATAAAATATTTCAATAAAATCAAATTATTTCTACTGTACAAAGGTCTAACAAATAAGTTGATAAACTTGCCACTGTGTGCATATGTCAGCAGCACTACAAACAACTCTGTAAGGTTTCTTGACGTTGGTGTATGTAGTATAAGTCTCTCACAGTTGTGTTCATGTCAACATATGGTCATATCTTGCTGAGTGACATTTATTGTTGTTGTATGTTTTTATGTGTTGTCATGAGAATGTCAGAGCTTGAATTAGAGCAACAAACAAACATTCATAAATTTCTTGTTAAACTTGGTAAGAGTGGAAGTAAAATCAGGGACACATTCGTCAAATTTTTGGCGGGCTAACTGTGAAGAAAATGCCATGAAGAAAACAGTAGTGTACAAATGAAGATTATACATTTTTCTACTGAGAGAGAAAGTGTCATTGATGAAGAAAGGTCAGGGTGGCCCATAACAAACAGAACTGATGAAAACATTGCAAAAAGTTGTCAAATTGTGCATCAAAATTTTCAGCTAAGTATAAGAAGCATGGCAGACAAAGTAAACATCAATAGAGAAATAAGAAAATCTTAACTAAAAATCTTGGCCAACAAGTTATGGCTCTTTCATCACAACAATATACCAGCTCATATGGCACTGTCTGTGAGAAGTTTTTAGCCAGTAAACAAATAACTGTACAGGAACACCATCCCTACTCACCTGATCTAGCCTCCAGTGACTTTTTGCTTTACCTGAATATAAAGAAAATATTAAAAGGAACACATTTTGAGAAGATCAAGGCTAATATGTCAACAGCTTTGATGGCCATTCCAGGAAGAATTCCAAAATTGTTTTCAAGTGTGCGTTAGGTGCTGACTTCAGTGCACAGCTTCCCGAGGGAGTACTTCAAAGATGACCATAATGATATTTATCAATGAGGTCTCTATCACTTTTTCTAGGATGAGTTCACTAACTTGATTGTCAGACCTTATATAAAGCAATGAAAAAATAATAGTGAAGGTCAAAGAATATAACCATTAATACATGGCACAACTAAATGTGACAATCTATAATATCAATCATTTCTGGTTTTCAAGTTTGACTTAAGCTGTCATTCTAAACAAATTTGTTCTTCTGATATACTTGTTAGATTCATGGCATGGGGTGATTTAATGTAAAGTCATTTCATGTCCACTGCCCTGTTATCATTGTCTCAAAAAAGAAATTCATACCACTGGGTTCAAAAAATCTATCTAAAACATTTCAAATGACGAATTAAAGGGTTAAACACAAAAATAGAAACATAAAATAATGCCAATGTTACCTTTTGTATGAATTTAATTGTATTGCCCCCCCAAACTATATTAAGTTCTAATCCCCTTTCCCCGAGAATATGATTTTATTTTGAAATCAAGTCTTTAGACAGATAATCAAGTTAAAATGAAGTCAGTAGGCTGGACCAAAATTTGATATGACTGGTGGTCTTATAAAAAGAAGAAATGTGAACACACAGGCAAACACACACACAGAGAAGACAATGTGAATGGGCACAGGGGCATGCTTTGTGAACATGTGGGTTGGAGTGATACATCAACAAGCCAAGTAATGCCAGAGATTGCCAGAAAACCACAGAAGGTAGGAAGAGGGAAGAAGGGATTCCCTTAATGGTTTCAAGGGAGCGTGGCCATGCTGACACCTTGATTTTAGACTCCCAGCCTCTAGAACTACTTACTACACAATAAATTTCTGTTATTCTAAGCTACTCAGTTTGTGCTACTTTGTTATAGTGACCTAGAAAACTCATATGTTTTCCATTATGAAGTTAGTGTCAGAGCCCAGAAATAAATCCACACATTCATGGTCAATTAATTTTTGACAAAGGTGCCAAGTATATATAATGGGGACAGGGAAGTCCCTCCAATAAGTGGTACTGAGGAAACTTGACATCCATATGCAGAATATTGTAATTAGGCCCTTATCTCTGACCACATAAAAAAATCAACTCAAATGGATTAAAGACATAAGCCTGACTATGACCGGACTTAAGCCTGACTTAAGGCTGTGACTTGTGCCTATAAAACTACTTGAAGAAAACATGGGGGTGAGAGAGATCCAGGACATTTGCCTGGGTAATAGGTATTTTGATATGATATAAAAAACACAGGAAACAAAAGAGAAAATAGAAAAATCGGGTCATGTCCGACTAAAAATCTGTAAGGGAAGCAATCAACAAAGTAAAAGATCTCAGCCCACATATTGTGAAAAAGTATTTTCAAAACATACATCTTAGTCAACTTTCTGTTCTGATAACAGAATATCATGGACTGGGTAATTTATTAGAATAAAAAAAGAATAAAAAGTTTATTTAGTTCATGGTTCTGGAGGCCAGGAAGCTCAAGAGCTTGGCACCAGAACCTAGTAAGGGCACTTTCTCTGCCTCGTAACATGGTAGAGGGCATCTCATGAAGAGAATGCAATAGCAAGAGAGTCACAGAGAGCTCATTTTTATAATGCAGAGATCTTCAAACTTTTTAAACAGGGGGCCAGTTCACTGTCCCTCAGACTGTTGGAGGGCCGGACTGCGGGCCCCTAGATGAGTCGGCTGCTAAGCAGGACAGGCAGTGGCAGCAACAACACCCGGCAGGCCGGATAAATGTTCTAGGCAGGCCACATGCAGCCCAAGGGCCATAGTTTGAGGACACCTGTTATAATGAGCCACCCTTTCAATAACAAACCCACTCCCATGAGGCAGCGTTAACACAGACATGAGGGCAGAGTCCTCATGAATCAACTAATCCATTCATGAATGCAGAGGGATTAAGTTTTTAACACATGGTCTTTTGGAGGACACAATATAACCATGGCATCAATACATCTGATAATGGATTAATATCCAAAACATGTAAGAAACTCATAACTTCATGTTAAGAAAACAAATGATTAGACAAGAATTGACAAAGAATATGAACAGACATTTCTCAATGGCCAATAGGTATATGAAAAAATGTTCAACATTACTAATCACCAAGAAAATGCAAATAAAATCTAAAATGAAATATTACCTCCCACCTATTATAATGGCCATCATCAAAAAAGCAAAAGATAACAAGTGCTAAAGAGCTTATAGAGAAAAGGAATTCTTGCAAACTGTTGGTGGGAATATATACTAGTATAGCAATTAAGGAAAACAATATAGAGGCTCTTCAGAAAATTAAAAATAGAACTACCATATGATTCAGCCATCTCACTACCAAATATATATCCAAAGCAAAAGAAACCAGGATATTGAAGAGATGTCCACATACCCATGGTCATTGCATTACTCACAATAGCCAAGATATGGTATCAACCTAAGGGTCAATCAATGGACAACTACAGAAAGAAAATATGTTATATGCACAGGATGGAATACTATTCAGCCTTGAAAGAGAAGGAAACTCCGTCAATCATAACAACATGGATGAACTTGGAGAACATTATGCTACACTAAGTAAAATGAGCCAAGCACAAAAATATAAGTACTGCATGATCTCACTTATATTTGTAATCTAAAAGTTTAACTTATAGAGGCAGAGTAATGGTGGTTAACAGGGGCTGGGCAGAGGGTAGAGGGAGAGAAGTTAGTCAAAGAATATAAAATTTTAGGTAGATAGGAGATATAAGTTCAAATAAATAAAGCTAGTGTCCTTAGTGTCAATCATTTCCTATAAAGCAGTTTGTTTTGTTTTGCTTTGTTTTTCATGGAATTATATACCATTTCCCTAGAGCAAAATGGTGACACAGAGACAGAGGAAGGAAAAAGAGGCAAAAATCCCAAACACCTGATAATCATATAATATTCTCTTAGTAAAATACAAATTAATTTTTAAGTACAATAATAGGACAACTAAGAAAAAAAGTTGTCATATGTAAAAGCTAAGACAGATCCGAATTATAAAATCTTATTGCCAAGATATGGTAAAGATTTTAAACCTTAAAGGTATCATAAGATCAAGTTGCCAGAGGAGATTAAGACCTAGGTCACCCACAGGTAGAGAAACTATTTTTTTTTCTCCTTTAGAATCATATCATAGATGTATTTTTAAAACTAGGAAAGTGTGATGAATAGGCATGTATACATAATTTCCTGCAGAGGCTAACAAAACTACCTGCGTGAACTTTATCACTTTTAGCAGACTCCTACCAGCAATTTCATAGAGGAGCGGAACTGGCCATTCTTTCCTTTCAAAATACATTTTGCATGTTAGCATAACCCTTCTCCCACTTCCTCACAATTTTCATGTTCGTAATAATTATAAGGGTATTCAATGAGTCTACTTGCATGCCAAATAATAAAAACAAAGCTGGTATGGGAACTATCATACAAGGATTTAATTCAAGCTATCACAAGTCGAGGTCACGCTTGATCTTGGCTCCCAGAGGTGCTAAAAGGCAACTTTCAATGGATTCAAATTATGGGCCAGATCATTAAACGAGCTGACTGACTCACTCATTCTTGCTATTAATAAAGAACTCATCTTGGAGATTTTCCGCACGGCTGTATGGATAACCTGAATTTATGTGGACCTCAGCAGTTCAAAGCCTGAATTCATTTTCTTGAAACAAGCAGAATCTGAAGTTTATTAGCATGGAAAAGAGTTCTCTTTTCATTAGATTATTCTGAAGTGCTGTCCATTACATAATATGCCACGCATGTGGAACCTTCAGAATAAAAATTGTGATTGCCACTCAATGAGGGAGTATTTCTAAGATGTGACAGATTTTATAACTATGAAGAAGGAAATATCTGCCTGTCTGGGTGTCTTAGCCTTTCAAACATGCTCTTTAAATTAAAATTATAGCACATAGAAAACTTCATTACCTGTTTCAGTGGTGGATAATTGTTTCTCCTCTTTGAATATGTGCCCTTTTCAAGCTGAGTATCCTGGACTGTACAGAACTGAACAAGTGGCAAATGGGCTCTCTTTGCTTTCCTGTTGGATGTCCTAAGGCAATTACCTATACGCTATTATAAATTAGGGTACAAGAAACACTGACCTACATTTTAATTAAGTTTTAAGTAATTTTTTACTTATGTTTTTAATAATAGGAAGAGGGGTAAATGACTTCAAATGTTTTTTTCCTGCCAAATTTTATTTAAAAGACACTAAAGTAATCGAAGGAAATGAAATGGAATTAATTTTATTAAAATGAACCTACTGCTACATTTTAAAGAAATGATAAAAGATTAGTTCACGATCCTTAAAATCGTTTAAAGATTGAGGCTGACTCAAGGGTTCATGGTCTTCTTTTATATTCTCATCTACCCATTTTTAATCCATTTATCAAGCAATTATTCTTTAGAGTATTAAGCATGTCTTATTCAATGGAGGTACAAAGATAAGCAGAGTCCATCTCTAAATAATTTGACAGTGTAAACAAACATGGAGAAATAAATTAATATTTTGTGCTAGAGGTTAAAAAGGACACATGAAAATGTACATCATGGTGACAAGGGGCAGTTCCAGCATCTCATGGATAAGATAGTAAGAGAAAAGCCTTCACAGAGCAGGACACAGTTGGTTGCATCATAATGAATAGGGCTTCAACAAGCAGGCCAAGTAGGAAGGAATTCCTCACTACAAATGAAACATCATGGTATATGCAGTGGAACTTCAAAGAGCTCAATACCCTTGTAGGTTGTAAGTTATTGGAGATAGAGAAAGATTAGCAAGAGGGAAAGAAGAAATAGTTGAAGTTATAGAAGAATAAATGCAAAAGAGAGTGGACCTCCATTCATCATTCACGAATATGACTGATGCCATTAAAGAATTTTGTTAGGCCTAACATGATGTTTTTTAATTGTTGACAATTCATTGAGGGTATAAGACGCCAGGTACAATTAATGTGCAGATAGTAAGAGGCAGAGCCTTTGGGAAGTAATTAGGATTCCATGACGTCATGAGAGTAGAGCCCTCATAAGTGGGTTTAGTGCTCAGAAGGATCATGAGAGGGCTCACTTTCCCTCTCTGCTCTCATGGAAGGTACAAGATGTTGGCAGACTGCAGTGGGAGAGGGGTCTCACCAGGACCTGACCACTGATACTTAACTGATTGCATTTGTTAGGTAAAGTCCCTCTTATAATTGTGCCTTTCCCCAAAAAAGGGTATCACATACTGAGACCCCCACCCCCTCCCTGCTTCCCTCTCTCTGCTCTTTCTTTCCCCCACACCCCTCCTTCCTTCTCTCCCTCTCCCCTTCCCCCACTCATCACCCTGTACTAGGTCATTAATTATCCTCATATCAAAATTGAATACATAGGATGATTTTTATTATTAAAAGATAACTCTGAACACTTATATGGAGTTAATGGACTAAGCATTTCTAAATGTCTCTTTCTAGGCTAAAAGAACCCAAAAATTGTGTTAGAAAAATAAATCCCTACTATTAAATAAGAATGGCAAAATAAGTGGCAATGGTGAACCAGCAATGTTAAGAACACATATAGAAAGAAAAACATCAAGAGACAATCCTTCAAAGGTAGATGTATTAGTTTGCTAGGGCTGCCATGACAAAATACCACAGGGCAGGTGGCTTACGCTAATGAACTTATTTTCCCATGGTTCTAGAAGCTGTAAGTCCAAGAACAAGGTGGCAGCAGGTTTGGTTTCTCCAGGGCCTCTCTCCTTGGCTTATAGACAGCTACCTTCTTGCTGTGTCTTTACGGTCCATCCTAGTGAATTTGGGCCACTATGGTAAAATACCATAAATTGGGGGTCTTGCTGACAACAATAATTTATGTTTTGCAGTTCTGAAAATCCCAGATCCGTGTGCCAACATGGTCAGGTCCTGGCGAGTCCCCTCTCCCAGGTTGCAGACTGCCAACATCTTGTACCTTCCCATGAGAGCAGAGAGGGAAAGTGAGCCCTTTTGTGACTGATCCTTCTAACAGCACTAAACCCATTTATGAGGGCTCTACTCTCATGGAATCCTAATTACATCCCAAAGGCCCTGCCTCCTAATACCTGCACATTGACAGTAGGGGTTCAACATACAAGTTTGGGGGGATCAGACTTTCAGTCCACCACACTGCCTTTTTTCTGTGTGCACACCGCTGGTGTATCTTCTTTTTATACAGACTCTAGTCCTTTTATGGCATTAGGGCCCCAACCTTATGATCTTATTTAACCCTAATTCCCACTTTAAAGGCTTTATCTTCAAATACAGTCACATTCTTAGGTACTGGGGCTTAGAACTTCAATATATGAATTTGAGAAAGACAACTCAGTCCATAACAGTAAGATAGTGCAGGGCCTCTAAGGCCGGAGTCAAGGGTTATAACAAAAGGGTTAGAGTCTAGATACATATCATCCTTTTCACTTCTACAATCAGTGTGTACAGTGAGCTATTAAGCAGCCGCAAACAACCTAAAGAAAGAGTAAAGTTGCTCAGATGAAGAGGGCATGACACCACAGAGTATAACCTCTAAGAAGAGCAAGGAAACCCCATTTTCAGAAAGCAGGCTTGTAATGATCAGTCAAGAAGCAGAACATGCATAACTAAAGACGGAGTTAATGCACAAAGTTTATTAAGCCAATAAATCCTTCCAAAAGTCTTAGCAAACAAACTTAGAGATGTAATGTATACAAGGACAATTAGGTGTGGCAGAGGTTATGTTTAGAAAGTTCAATGTATGTATAATTGGAGTTTTAGAAAGAACTTGGGAGGGATTATAGGGAGGAAATTTCCAGAATAATATATTTTTATTAAATCCCAGAAATGAAGACAAATGGAAGAATCAAAGAAGAATTAAAGGCAGCTACTGAGTTCTAAAGAGAATGCAACTAAATCTGCAAACAGACACATTGTTGTGACACTTTAGAATCCCAAGAACAAACACACATTTCTTAAAATCTTCTAATGAAAAGGAAAAAGAATAAGCAGATTAAAGGATGCCAGATAAAATACAGAATGACCAGTTAATATATAAATTTCAGATAGATAATGGATGTTTTAGTATTTGAAGTATTACTGAATTGCATATTACATGAGAAATACTGAGAAGTACTGTATGTGTTATTCCTATAAAATTCAAATTGAAATGGATGTCCCATATAAATATTTGGGATTTTAAATATATGGTGATTTTAATTAGATTTTTCATCATGAAGATAATACCAAATTGATACTGTCAATGTTCTAAATATAGAATTTTACATCCAACTAAATGATTATTCAGAAAAGTTAGTCCTACAAAAATCTTCAAAGAAATCACCAAAGGATATATGTAACATTTGCTTTTCTCTAGGTCTGGAATGTTTTCTCAGATTCCTGCCCTTTTTTTACCTTTTTCTGATATGTTCGTAATAGATTACCTCCTCTGAGGATCTTCCTAAACATCTTAAATAAAATTATAACACCTACTGGAATTCCCTACTTGTCTCTTCCCCTAGTTTAAATCTTTCTATATCACTTATCATCAACTAGCATAGTATGTAGCCTGTGATCTAAGCTCCAGGAAGACTCACACATAGTAAGTAACAGATAAATATGTCCTTAATTAAATATTGAACTGTATCAATAGAATTTATTAAACCACTAAATCAGGATATAGTGGCTAAAAAGTGGGGTGGTAAGAAAGAAGGAGTAAAAAAATCACTGCTAGAAAATTAGATATTTTGAGGAGAACTGAGTTTTGAAAAAAATGAGAATACATTTAGTCTTCGGGTAAAGATGTCCAATAGACAGCTGGAGATGTTCAGTCTACAACAAAGGAAAATGTGGTGCACTGTATTTGGGTGTCAAATATGGGTGAGGAACCTGTACATGAGAGAAGATTGCCCAGTGAGAGTTGGTAGAATGAAGAGCAAGGCTCAAAACTCTGGAGTCAACAGCCTTTATCAGTTAAGGAGGAAAGAATCAAGGGCCATGCCAGTGATCACAGCCAGAAGGACAGTGACAGACAGTGGTGGTGTAGACATGGCCAGGATGCTCCTGGAAGAAAGAAGTACACACTGCCGAAGGCTTCCTCATAATCAAGGAAGATGAAGAGTGGCACACAGTTGGATTTGAATATTAGTCATTAGTAATTTTAATATGATTGGAAGACTGCTTTAAAGAAAAGCCCTGCTCCTCTGGCTCTTCCTTTTGCCGTATAATTTGTGCCCCCTCCTTTCACGGGGAGCTGTCTGTTTTCTCATCTGTTTAATTTGGCTCCACTTGTGACTTTTGCTGAAATCAGCGTGATGACCCTTCCATGGTTACGCTTCCACTTCCACTCACTCTCTCAGATCCTACCTGCCAGACCCCCCGGGACTGAAGACACATTCGTGAGCTCAGCTGAGCCTAGAGTCGTAATCCAGATTCTCAATAGATTTGTGGATAATAACAAATGCTTATTAATAATGGCTTAAAATTAAGCCACAGAATTTGGGGGGTGATCTGCTACATAGAAATAAATAGAACTGATCTAAAGTAGGGCTAGTTACTGAAAAAATGCACCGGGCCATGGAATGCAGGTTTAAGGAAGCAGAGACAGAAACCATACAAGACCATTAGAGAACTTCGCTGCGAAGGAAAGAAGAAAGCTAGACTCAGAGAGAGGGTGTGTCACTGCTGAATCTGGATCACTGTTTACTCACAGACTGTGAGAAAGGAACTGATGGAGAATGAAAGGTTTGGGATAAAAGAGAAAGCTACAAAGGCGATGATGAAGAAGTGCCTCGGAGGAGATGGGAAGGAATGAAATCTAGAACAAAAAAGAATCAATCAATCTTAGGAGGCAGAAGGGACTGCTTTTTCAGGGAAAAAGAAATGAACGTAAAGGCTTAAAGTGGAAAGAGTTTGTGTGCAAACAAATCTATGGATGGGTGGGTAAAGTTGGGGGAGGTCATGGCTGATAGTCTTTATTGTTTTCTGGGGAAAAAAGGAGCCAAGCTGCAAGGTCATCTTCTGTAAGAAAGCACACCGGTGTCCTCGGGGCTTGGCACGACCACATTTGGGTTCAGATAGTTCCTTGTGAGAGCTGTCCCAAACAACACAGAATATTTAGCAGCCCTCTGGCCTCTATATACTGTGTGCCAGTAGCAGCTCTCCCAGTTTTGACAATTAAAATGTCTCCAGACATTGCCAAATATCACCTGAGGGTAAAATCACCCCCAGTTAAAACCAACTGGTTTAGAGAACGAGAGGAAGAGATAATCCAGGAACAACTCGCACGTGTCTGGGGAGTCACAGTCAGTTCCTACCTGATAAACCTTCGATAGATTAAGGATATGTTCTGAAATATTTTCAAAAATAGGTCATGTTCTGCAGCATTTTCAAAAATGCATATTTTTGATGCATTGGATGTCTCTTGAAAAAAATCTCAAACTTTAGCACGGTCTCCACAGTCAACAAAGATGTTCTTGCCAAATTTTCTCTTCTGTGCTCAGGAGCTGAACCATTGGTTTTCTAAAGAGAGAAGCCTGCAACAAATACTTGGGATAAAATTAAATCTTCTCCAAAAATAAAATGCAATTTTCTCTGTTTAACCTTCTTCCTTCACTTTACCTGTCAGTTCCCGAACTCTTTTCTTTTGTATGCAATAATGAATCAAGCTTTTGTATCCCAGGCTTCTTATTAAGACTCCTTTTTAGCTTAACCCAAAAAAAGTCCCTCCAGAGCAGTACAATCTGCTATGATGTGTAAGAGGTATAACTGGCTTCTGGAGCCTTTTTCAACAGCTTGCATGAAAGGTGACAGGTCTGAATATTAAACAAGAGAAGGGGAGGGGGATACACATCGCTGTAAATTGTGCCTTCATTCATAAAACCACTTTACTTAGCTGTAATTACTCGGCTACCCATTCATGCAAGTGAGGCGTCCAGAAGACTTGATTGGTGAATAAACGCAAATTAAATGACAGGGACAGAGGTAAGCATGTGAAAACCAAGAGGAGGCATTCAGTATGCAAATTCCCAAGTCTGTACATACATCCATTTACAGCTCTTGCCTTGGAATCAATCGTAGAGCCGTAAAAGCTACTGACTTTCTCCTCCATTCTAATTTTGAAAGACTGGGTGGCAGAAGAATGGGAGTTGGTTCCCAGCAGAATTACAGAGCTCAATAGTCTAACTGTCAAACTCTCCTAAAGGCAGGCGAACTATCTGCGGTGTTGGGGAAAGTCTTTTCTTCGCTGATAGAGTCTATTTGCAGAACTGGCATTTAACAAATATGTTAATTAAAGCTCTAGACTACATGCTATAATGTTTGCCATGCATTTTGTGACAAGTTCCATTGTGTTTTTATGTTAAGATTATTCTTTGGCAGATGCCATTGTTCCTGATGCAGTCAAATCAACATGTTGAATCTCGGTACAGTATCTAAGAAAGGGAAAACCAAGGTTTCTGTCCTGCTTCACTTTGGTCTGGTGGGGACATCCATGAAAAAGTAAAAGTGTTCATTTTATCCACAGCAAGCATGACTTCTTCTTGGATATCTTTTACTGAAAGAAAAGCAGAGACTTAAAAAAAGACAGAAAGGAGGGGAAAAAACAGAAAAGGAAAGAAGGGGGGAAATATGCATTTGTTTCATTATTCTGCAGGACAAATAATGGGCTCTTTGCCACATTTACAACTTCCAAGAACAAGCTGAATTAAGATTCTAGTCAAGGGACAATTTCCATGTGTTATGTATGTGCATGACTCTCTCATCAAACACAACACAGGCTCATACCACAAGAGATTAGGATAAGTTGAGGTCTTTCTCTTTCCCTCTTATTTTACTTTCTTATTCTATATACAAAAAACCTGCTTGAATATGAGAGATTTGACCTAAATTCTATTTTACCAAGAAGGTTGCCTGAAGTTTACAATGTAAGAACAGGAAGTGGGGGAGGGGGGTTGGGGGAGGGAAACACATGTATTTGATTTCCCAAAGTTCAAATCTGGGAAATATTAGCATAAGTACTTTGATGATATGACAGTAAGTTTAGAGAATTAATCTCTAAAGCAATCAGAATTCAGATCTTCTACAGCTTTATAGATCAGAATGACCTATTTTAATTAATTATTCCAGATACAAAGAGACAGCTGCTTTACATAGAGGAGTGGAGCTGTTATCTGCTTTCAGGACTCGGTTACCTTGAGTAAATTGCTCTCAAAATCTGACTTCATATGTGGTTTTTCGGAGTGATCTTTAAATTGGAAAAAAGCTATGTGGCCCTGCTGTCGGGCTGCAGAGCAACGTAAGAGTAAGAGTCATACTGCCTGGGTTTGAATTCCAGCCCCAGTGTTTATTAGCTGTTTGATATTGAGCAAGCAAATCCACCTCTTTGTACCTCCATTTTCATATAAAATGTGGACAACCGTGCTATAATCATTCATTCATAAATAACCTGTGCAAAGCTATTATCACTTGTATAGCTATTATTATTATTGTATACCTATGATTGTTCTTAGGAGGACTTGACATTTCACAAATGAAAACAAAAAAGTTAAACCCAAAATTATAGTTCCTAAAGAAGCAATGATAATCCATCTCATTTCATATTGCTTACCTACTTCACTTTAATTGTTTTATTGGTATATTCATCATATAAAGACAAAATGAAACAATTAAAACATTAAGTAATGATTATTAATACTTACTGAATACTTACCCCAAAGTTAAAGTATTCAAGATGGGTTTTTTAGATTTTACCTTATTTAATGATGTAATACACACAGTAAACCCATGGTATGAGTGTTCTTACTATATTTCCATTTTACAGATAAAAAACTGAGAGGGAGAGCACTTGCCTCTGGTTAGACAATCATTAGGGGCCAGAGTGGAGATTCCAGCTCTCAGTGTTAGTTACCCACTTTGATGCCCTTAGTCAGTGCATAGAGACTAAGTTTTCCAAGTTAAGAAACATTACCTATCGCTATTGTTTATTAGCCATATGTTTTAATCGACTGGCTTGGTATGTAGTAGAGAAAGAACTAATTGTTGAGCACTGGATGACTGAAGAACGTAAGGAGTGAATGATAATATGCAGGAAGTGAATCAAATAAGAAAGTACCTTTAGCTTCTTTGAATTCAAGAAAGTTCGAATAAAGAATTATTTTCACGGATATTCTGATCATTAGTTTTTATTCCCTCCCAAAGCCTCTTCTTCCCATGTACTCTTCTTTTATGAGGACACCATTTTACATATTAATTGACTCCCATTGTTATGGACTAAAACACATCATTGGGACTAAAACACATCATTGGGAAAATATTTTTCCCCAAACTTCCAGCACCTTTAACAGCAGCAGCCTATTAAGTCAATAGACTAATGTTTCTGCAGGGGAATTGGCATTTAATAACTCCCCTAGATTAAAACTTGATACAAACTAAAATCATCAATAACTTGTAAAACATAGAAAAAATATCTATGTATATCCAAGAATGTAGTTTTATGCAGCAGTTTCAGCCATCATTAACCAAACTGTCTTCATACTTTCGGATGCTAAGCCATGTCTAATGGTATCCTCACTAATAGCAGAAAGACATTTGAGCAAATTCATTTTTTTAAGGATCATTGAGTGTCTTAGCTAGTTAAACCAGAAGCCCACAGTAATCAGAAAGAGGCATTGCTTCCCTTCTCTATGGTTTCTTCATTAGCAGTGGTAATAACAATAGTTAGTTCATAACTAGTACATTGTTAAGGCGATCCCTGGGGTGTCTTTATACACTCTATTTAATTTTGGCTTCCGGTTCGGTCAGTTTATTTTGAAAGCCAATTACCTCCCTGCCATACCCAGCTCTCCAGAGTTTGCCTAACTTACAGAAATCAAGCTGGGTTTTTTTTCTGCTTCATGCATCGCTGCTAACTACAGCCAATGGCTGAGCACAGAAGTCAGTCTGCAGTGCTTAGGCGATGAGAACATTTGAAAATATACAACTTCACTACTAAAGACGGAATCCAGTCTCTTCTATCTCACATTATCGTATTTTCATTTTAATATGTGCCTTAGACTTTGTTGCTTTGTTACTAAATAATTGTTTTCTTCTTTTTGTGAAACATTTGGTTAGCCCTAAACATGGCTGTTTTATATGCATGTCACAATCTGTCTTATATGTGTCCTTTACCCCCCCATACCATCACACATGGTACTTAGATTGTGGCTTCCTACACAGAAGGAATCTAATAAGTGTACATTAATTAATAGCAGCTAAACAACTTGATGAGGGCTCAAAGTATTTAGAAAATATGTAGACACATGAGAAATCCACATAGAATTCTACCTTTCTTTTTTTTTTTTTTTTTGAGACAGTCATACTCTGTCCCCCGAATAGAGTGCTGTGGTGTCATAGCTTACAGCAACCTCAAACTCTTTGGCTCAAGAGATTCTGTTGCCTCAGCCTCCTGAGTAGCTGAGACTACAGGAACCCACCACAACACCTGGCTATATTTTAGAGACAGGGTCTCACTCTTGCTCAGGCTGGTCTCAAACTTGTGAGCTCAAGCAATCCACTTGCCTCAGCCTCCCAAAGTGAATTCTACCATTCTTAATGTTCAAATTTGCCACTCCCCAATAATGACACCTGATAGTCCTATTCACATAGTTCTTGAACAGTGCAAATTAGTTCAGGTTTCCATCAATTTCATTTCCAGACTAGACAAAACAGATTACCATATGCAATTTCTCTAGTAATTCCTCCCCCATTGACAACTCTTCATATCTCCC
The DNA here is from genome assembly GCA_963575145.1 of Galago senegalensis. Classification (NCBI taxonomy): domain Eukaryota; kingdom Metazoa; phylum Chordata; class Mammalia; order Primates; family Galagidae; genus Galago; species Galago senegalensis. Next base: position 26,938 of record CAUYTI010067885.1, read on the forward strand.
TGAATCTATGTACCTTTTGTGAATATCCCTCTAAGTAGGTTTGCTATGAAAAATGATAGGGAAAGAAGAGGTAAATCTTTTGATTACAGAATAAAATAGAATATTGTTTTTATGCTTGAATGGTCCAAATTAGTTGTATACACTGATTTATTGTATTGATAACCAATACAAACTCTATTATATTTCTGCCCAGGGAACAAATACTAGAAAAGAAAACAATCTAATCACTGTCCTACTGTAATTTATGTCAAAATTTTAGAACAAATCTTCTGCTTAAAACTTTTGAATGATTATGGAAATTATTCTATAAAGTTGGAAGGAAATCAAAATCTCTAACCAGAGAATCCAGTGATTTGTCAATATGTGCTAATAAAATGGATACAAGTTAATGTTATTTTGGCATTTATTTCTGTACAGAAATTTGTATAATGCTGCTCTCCCTTCTTAGACCATAAAATGATTTGAAACTTTACAAAGGAGACTGTGGAAGCCACAGACCTCTCTGTATTTTTTAGCAATTTAATTTCCTCCTGTTCTGATTCTATTAGCGTAACGTGAATTATAACAAAAATTTGATAAAGTGGACAGTTAAGTGGATTTAATCTATCCTCTTCAGAATAAATAAGATTAACCAGATAAGATGCAGATTTGGAAAATACTTTAACTGATAAAGTAAATCAGAAATCAAAACATTCCTAAAACGACACAGTCAGATAATCAAGGGAAATAATTTTAAAATGAAAATAAAGGGTAACAAGCAATAGAGTAGTGAGTTCTTCCCTCAGAAAATAATTAACCTTTGGAAAGACTTTCCATCAATGCTGCCTTTGTCAGGGCACATTCCTGAAAAGCAAATAAGCAGCAGCCAGTCTTGACTGTGTGCAATCTCCAGGGAAGTAAGACTTCTCGAGGGTTTTCCTAATTTTTGGAATCTGCAATCTCTCTTTTTGGTTATTTTTTTCTTGTCATTAGACACATGGGTGCAAACATTAAAATCATCAGAATGAATCCCTAGGAGCTAGAGAATTTGCAGCAGTGCTGACACCCAGTGACAGTAAGGGTGCCCCATGACACAATGGCTGGGAGCAGCTTTTCAGTATGATGAGCTGGGAAGGAAAAAAAAAAAAAAACAACTTTATGGCTCTTGAGAGGCTTTTTCAAGTCCATCTTAGACCTAGTCTAATAGAAAGTAAAACTGATTTTTCTTGGGTTGTTAAATGAGCAGTTGAGCACATTTCTGAAATATAATAAAATGCCCAGTAGATAGCTGATGAATAGAATATTAGAATAGAATTTACTACAATAAAATACAATTAAAATTCACCTCTCTGGGACAAACCTGGCATGAGTGAATTATTCTAATGCCCCCCCCTTTCTTTTTTCTTTAATTGACGTGCTAATCATCTTGCTTGCTGTCATTAAGATTAGCTTGGGATTTAAATAAAAATATGATCACTTTTGAGAAATAACCCTAAGCCAATTCTGAATAATGTCATTGTCTATAACGACCCAATATTATAATGCCATCCATGGTTGAGCATCTTTTTGATGGAAAGTGATGATCCCACTATTGCTAAAATGTGTTTGGCCTCAGACTATCAAGTAGACTTCTCCAGGTATTACGAGAGCAGTTGGCAAGACTTGGGACTGTGGGAGTGATGGTTTTAACAGAAGGGCTTTTTAGATACAGTGGTTATTAATTAAAATCAAGACAACACTAAAAGCTCCTGGTAACCAATGAATCTGCCTTCTAAGAGACCACAGCTTCGAGGACAGGAACATATAAAACTTTGGAGTAGCACATTGAGTAATGATTCTGAGTCTAATTAGCCTGTAAAATTAGTCAGCTTCATTATCATAAAGCAAAAGTAAAAGTACAGCTGAGGGATTCAATTTCAAATGCATTATCAAAAGCGTCATGAGGAAAGAACATAGGTGGAGATTTCTTTAGTGTGAAACATTTAAAATTCCATGAAAGATATTTATTCAATGTGAATAAAAAATAATGAAAGCAATTATAACACGTCATGTAGTATGTTATTTCACGCTAGAAAAATTTAGAAAATAAGACACTTCGTAATTTATGTAATATCAAATTGTACATATGTGTACTTGTTCTTTTATCGTTTCGATCATACACAAAGTAAAAAAATCTTATTATTCCATGTTAAATTCTCTATTTTCTCATTTCCCAGTTATCTCAATTACTGACATAAGTGAATGAATAGCAGAGCTTCTATATCATCTCCATATAGATGATTCTACATCATCTACATGTTTTTCATACAATTCTCAAAACTAATCCCTTTGTATTAGCAATCGAATTTCCTAAAATGTAGCATTTATAATGAGCCAATTTCAAGAATATAAAAAAATAACAGTTAACTATCTTAGATTTATTGCCTTCTAAGCAATGCAATTTTTTAAAACAAACTTTCCTTTATTATAACCGAAATTAGACATGAAGCATCCTATCCCTGTTTTCATCCCTGTCTTAACAAAAAGGAAAAGACTCAAGCCTAAAAAAAAAGAAAATTACCCCCGAGCAGCCATTTTTATTGACTTAAGACTCCTGCCATTATGTAATATCATTTTTTTGTACAGTGCTGTTAAATATATCCATATTAACTGCACCGCCCTGGAAGCTCATGCCTGGGTTGAAATCTGAGGTCCTGGACAAGTCTAAGTGTCGCTTCCCCCTGCCTTTGCTATTCTCTGAAATCAGTATGTACAATCTCTCCAAAGACATAAAAATATTGAGAGCCTCCTTCTAAACATAGGCACAAATAGGAATTCCCCAAAGCCCCCCTCCTCCTCCTCCTCTGCACTCCATATCCACCAAACCCCAAGGTCACAGAAGGCTATAGCAGTCTTGCCAAATTAAAGCAACAGGATGCCTTTGACACTGCGGGGAGTTCTTCCTTCTCCATCCAGTTTTAGTCAATATCTCCCTAGAGATTCTTTAAAAGATAGATAATGTGTTTATGTAGCTACATACAAATCGAGACACGTGTGTGTACGCATATCATGCAGAAGAGCAGACACACGGTTATTATTTTCGAGTGATACTTGAACATGGTCTTGTCAGTCAGACGAGATAGACATTTCAGCGGGAGGACAACGCAGACTTGGGATTTGTTGGAGACTTTCCCTGACAGTGGGTAGACAGAAGGGTTAAGGAGCATGCAATTTGCTTTACCACTCCAGCTATGTAGGAAAGCAGTGGTTGCTGAGACCCCTCTATTCTCCTTTTTGATGGACATCCATGGTCCTGCTTCTTCCCCAGGCACACTGGGCTGACACTCACAGTGTCTCCACTCGCTGCTCCACAGCAATTCTGCCTGGGGTGTGAGTCTGTTAGGTAACAATGCCTCTCAGATTCACAACAAAAGCACTGGCTTCAAAGACTTCTTGGCAGCAGTTTCCTCCAGAAGAAAATCATTTGCAATTTTTTTCTTTTTTGTGTGTACGGATACTTTAATAACAGGCAGCTGAAGTTTTGAAGGAATTTCAATTTATGCAAAATGAAGAAAGGGAGGAAAAAATAATAATGATAATGATCCTAATATAAACTCACACTTCAAAAGGCCTGCCCTGGCATTGTGCTCATTGCTGCAGCAGGCACTTTATCAGTTAGCCCTCTAAAGGTGTTGAAAATGGGCTTGGGACGTTTGAACCGGCTCTGTTAGCAGTTAATCAGCCACAGTTTAGAATATATTGGCATATTTGTACCGAGAAAGAAGAGAAGAAAAGGAAACTGAAGACTTGGTTTTCTTTCATTCATTCTTTTTTTGTTTGTTTGTTTAATGAAAGCTGACCCCGTGGAAAAAGATTTATTTGTAGACAAATGTAGGGTCTGACCTTTCATGTTTCAAGACACCCTGGCACGGTGTGGGCTTCCCCGTTATCTTTTGCTTCTGCTTGTCCCCTAGAGGCAAGTCCCTCCTATCAAGAGCCAGATTGAGGGGAATTTTGGAAGGAAGAGACAGGCAGGGATAAAGTGGAACTAAAGCCTTTAATATCCATGAAGTGATTAAAAGGCAGCCATGCCCAACAAGACCACACTGCTGTTATCAAACAGACATTGACAACTTCTTTGAACTCAATTCAATGGTAGAAGGGGAAACATGAAAACTTTTAAGTCTGGGGTGTCTCCAGGAAATACACTCAGACTTCTCCACAGACACAGGCAGCGTTCACACATTCCCCGTGGCTGACAGCAATCTCACACTTGGCTCATCCTCTGCCAAGTGGAGTCTCGGGCCGCGTCCAGGAAAACAGCATGCTGCCCAGGTGTATAGAATGGCGGGTTAGCTTATCAATTTGTGATGATTCAAAACTTGGCACATCAAAATACCCACTGTACCACGGATTACACACATTTTAATCCACTGCTGTTACCGATCCAAACAGTTTCACAAACTAAATTGTTTTTTAAATCTAGTGTTCAAAGAAACGAATGGAGAACATTTTCTTCCATCTTACCTTTTGCCTTTGCACTGAAGAAATACTTGGCCTAAATTCCTTTCTCTTTGGGGTGAGAGGGAGTGAGGCAGGGGGCAGAACATCAAGAGAAGAACATCCATGCTAAATAAAAGTAGTTCCTCACCCTCACGTTGACTTTAAAAGAAAAAAGCAAAGTGAAGAAAGGCACCAGTATCTTATTCTATTTGGTTTTCTCTTTGCTAAATTGTCAAATGAGCAGCCAGCACCACCAGACTCAAAACAGAACTAATAATTGCAACCAAATAGAAGAATATTTATATTTTAGAAGATTTACACATAAGCTTCCCATCTGTTTTGGCCAAGATTCTTTCCACGTTCTCCTAGGAAGACCAACTTCATCAAACCACCAAATATCTCAGCAGCTTATTCAGCTGTCAATGCATCACTGTGATGCTTGACAGGGCCTCCTAGGGCCGTGGAGAAACAGGAGGAGTGGGGCACAGGATGATGTGCCCTTAGAAGATCCAGTCTGGAGACACCCAGACTGTAGAGCAATCTCACTAGGACAAAATCCAAAAAGTGTAAGCATGTGTCACTTTTTATTGAAATTTGGTATTAACGAAAGTATCTAAAAGCCTGGCTCTGAGAAAGTGAATCTGCTACCTTAAATGGCATGGGCTTGGCATCATGAATAGTCTTTGGCACATCCTGGTTGGCAGAGTTTATTGTGCATTAAACTAATGAGGAGAGAAATGATTGGTGGTCCTCAGATTATATTCATAATCATCAGAGTACTTGAAGGTTGTCCTTCTGACCCTGGCCTTTCTAGCGTTCATGATTTCTAAGGGTCAATATAACACCTCTAAATCCAGTTGCAGAATATTCTCCCTTGAGTGCAAACTACTTGAAAAGTTGACAAAATTAGTTCAAAGGATTGAACTAAAGCGTTCTCATTTGTCATTATCATATAAGGCATGAAATGGGATGACTCTTTTAATGTTTATATTATTTATATTATATCCATTTTAAAACAAATAGATATAATTCCCATAGGTCAATAGTTCAATTGCCGCCACTCTCTCAGATACCCTGTGGGAGGACTGGTTAAGAATGCTTGTTTAATATAATTCTAGAACTGAACGAAGAAAGATAATGAGCTGATAAATACTCAGTGCACTTTATGTATAATTAATAACCAAATCTGCAGGGTCTTTGAGATATGGTAATATATCATATTTTCTGATTATAAAGTATTCTACTTAATAAAAAGAATTCTCTGCATAGCTCACATTGCTGTCTTCTATTATGCCTATTTAAAAAAAAAAAGAACCCCAGAACCTAAACTAAAAACATCCCACTTAACCCAAAATTACTTAGACTATTGGCAAAATGAATCAGAAATGGTCAGCAAAAGGCTTTTATCTTCTAAATCCGACCAGTCAGAAAACAGGGTGCATTTTCCAGTGTGTTCATTATTTATATCATCTCCATTTCAAAACACACATGCTCTTTGTTTGCTCTCTGGCTTCTACTTCGCTACTTCTAGTCTGTTGAAGGCTGAGAAATCAGAAAAAGTAGCTTCTTCATAAAGAGGGGTAAGGAGGCCCTGAATGAATCCTGAGGATCTAGTTAGGAGAACAGTTATCAAACCCCCAGCCCACAGATTTTATATTTACAATTTCTTTTTTTTGCAGTTTTTTTGGCTGGGGCTGTGTTTGAACCCACTACCTCCGGCATATGGGACTGGCCCCTACTCCTTTGAGCCACAGGTGCCGCCCCAGCCCAGAGATTTTTCTAGGTTATCTATCATAAGTGACTACTCTAACACAGAGATCCTTTCTACTTTCCAGCTTTTGTTGGAAAATTCAAACAGTTAAAACTGCCAGATAAGGAATGACACAGTGAATAAGGAGTTGTGTGTCTGTTTCTCCTTGAATGGGTGTATTTCTTCATTTCAAATGAGCACTTGGCCTAAGTGCTTCTTAAGCTATGCAGCATTCTTAAAGAAAAAAAGGAAAAGGTCAGCGTTAACCCAACATGATTAAAAAGAAATACTCCATAATGAGAGGTTATATCGCTACTTTACAAAGCATTAGAAAACTGCATTTGGGATATTAAAAAACTGTCTGAATATCATCCGGCGGAAAAGGTGTGGAAAAGTACAGAGAAGTACTTCTAAAAATAATAGAGGGTCTTGGCGATACGAACTCTGAAGAGAGATTAAGTGAACAGATCATGTTTAGCGCTTCAAAACGCACTCATGTAGGTGGAGAAGAACAACTTAATAAGCAAAAGAACATAAATAATATACCTGAAAGGGAAACAAAGAAGAGAGAAAACAATCGGAGATGGTGCTAGTCAGTAACCAAACCAAAAATAATAAACTTAACGTCTTCAACAATAAATGTCAGGCGAAGCAATATTCTTAGGGAGGAGATGCAAGGAAGAAATACAACAGGATTCTTAATAAGATCAATCTTTCTTCCCCTCTCCAGCAAGATCAAAAAGAGTTTACTTTGTCCTCCATCAAGATTAATTAAATACCCATTTGTTGGTTCAGAGGATGGTCCTAGGAACCCAGATATTTGGTGTATATTTAATTCACAATAATTAAAAGTTGCTCACTCTTCTTAATTAAAATAATCACATGTATTCTTGAAAATGTCTATTGACTGTTTAGAGAGTGAAAGTAGCAACAGATTAAAGAGGCAAAAAGACAAGGAAGATAGACTTGGGAGCCTAATTATGAACTGAGTGTATCTGCCAAATGCTCATCATGCATTCTTTTTGAAAACAGAATCAATTAAACATTATTTCAAAACTCTGGCACTTTATGGGTCTGTGACTACAAAAAGGCCTAAATTTTAGGACCAGAGAAAGTTTAGTGATTTATAGCCAGGAGTTCTACAAACCATAACCGAAACATTTGCAAGTTTTCAGTAAAGACTCAACAAAGAACAAAAATATTTTAAGTTCCCACCTATGAGTACAACGTAAGGATACTGAGTGAAGGTCTCAACTGCAACTTGGACCTTACCCTACAAAAGCAAACAATGTAACCTAATCCCACGTACCCTCATATCAATCTGAAAAAAAAAATTGTAATTCAATCTGAGCATTTCCCAAAAGGCATGTTACCTAAAAATACCCACACTGGGAGAGCCACGTAGAATCTTTCCAAACATTAGGGTCCCTGGAGATCACTTGAGCTAAGTAAATAAATCATAGCTCATGGTGGAAACTGTCCAAAACGTCTTTTCCTGACTTTAAAAACTACCAATGCAAAGTTTTAATTTACTTAATATTAGTGAGGGAAATCATAATGTATATCCAAATCATGTATAATCTTATGTTTAAGATTTGTTAGATACTTAGAAACGTAAAACATATTCTCTATTCTCAAAAAGGCATTAGTGTAATAGATAAGAGGGAAAACAATGATAAGAATTAGGGGGGAAATAACAGTGTTACTTAAATAATTCAATAAATAAGAAAACAGCCATTATAATTAATAAACATTTGGTTAAAAGCTTCTAATTGTTCTTCAGAATTCAATCCAAATGCTATTTCTTCTTAACAGAAGTCAGGAACTTTTAATATATCTCTTTGTTGCCCCTACCATTAATTCTGAGTATAATACTTGTATTTATCATGCTGTGTTTCATTTTTTTCCCTTCATTCTTTGGTCCTTGAAATCAGACATTGTGTCATTTTCATGGATAAATTACTGACAAGAAAAAATACAACTTTAAGGCTGGCAAACAGATTTCCAAGACCTATTCACCGAATTATCAATATAGCTTAATCTGCTTAATAAATGTTCCTTCATTTTGTGGAATGGCCAAATGCAATTGCCAATCACCATAAGAAGTATTGCTGTTTCAGAAACATAAAACAATTTATAAGGCATGTCAGGTAAATAATCACTTGAAATTTTAGCCATATCAATTTTAACCTTTTTTATTATTTATTTTGAATGGCATACTATACCATTCAACAGGCATTACTCCAAAGACATTTGAATGTCTCCAAACTCAAATCCATACTGACAGAAATTCTCAATTTTTTCACCATTTCAATCGTCCAAAGGTAATACTTTGACTTCTGAATTCAAAAATCATATATTTACAGGTTCCTTCTTTACTATGAGAAAGCTCATCATTGCATATAGAAGTTCTCTGACTTAAAATCTCGTATGGATAGTATATCAGAGACAGATCAGAATTGTTTTCAGGGAATCATTAATGAGGGCAATGATTTCTAATCGATTTTCTACTGCAGTGGTCCCAAAATGACCCGCTATAAAGTCCTTCCTCACCAACGACTTAAACTCAGCAATTGAAATGCTTGAATGATGCAGAGATCAGATATAGTAAATGTTACTTTGTTTATTCTTTTTACTTATACAGTCACTGAACACATACATTTTGAGCATTCCCTATGCACCCTGAATTGTGTTAAACATTGCAAACACCAAGACGAGTACAAAGGAAAACGATGCAGCTTTGCCGCCCATGAAGTTCACCATCTCGCCGGTGGAGAGAAGTGGATGGATACTCACCACACAAGGCAAATAGGACTGCAAAATTGAAGCATGGTGTAAATGAAACTGAGGTGCTAGAAGAGAGCTGAATCCAGGCTAAACTGAGAAACACAGAGGAGAACCTGAGTCTGATGGAGAGTAGCACGTTGAAGCAGGGAGGTGGAAGGCACAGAAGAAATTCCAGAAGGAGGGAGGAGCAGGAACAAACCACCTGTGCTAGTGAGGAGCTGAGACCACCTGAACTGGGGAAAGGGACTTGGGAGGGAGCACAGGAAACAGTGTCCTAAAGAAACCACCAGTGAGACCTGCTGTGTCAGCCCAGGCCAAGCTTACAAATTTGCGAGTGAGGTTTTTTATTATTAACACATTTATTCTAAGAGCAGTGGAAGCCATTGAATTTCCTAGCAGAGTAGTGACAAGATATTCATCTTGAGCTGAACACTCCCACTGCAGAGTGGAGAACAGATTAGAGGGAGGGTGGAGCAGCTGTGGGAGACTTTAGGAGGAATTTAGAGGGATCCAGCAAAAGACTGTGGCAGCCTAAGAACAATGTCGGCAGCATGGAGAGAGGAGAAAGATGCTTAGGCAGAAATGTCCATGGTACTCAGTGATGGATGACTCCACTTACAGTGAGGGAGGGAAAGCAAAGATTTATGGAGAAGGTCTGGATTTATCTTCTTACTCCTTGTGCTTTATAGACAGAGGTGGGTTTTTTGTTGTTTGCTTGGGGTGTTGTTTGTTTGGATTATTTTGAAGGAAAGGATCCTCGTAGTTTTCAACCTCCAACCTCCAATCCAAACTCCCACATGGACTGTGTGATCCATTTCTCTCACATCACACCCAGAACCTCTGGAGAGGAGCAGCAGAGAGTTCGATATCACATGCATGGCCATACTCACACACACACACTCACACATACACACCAGTGATGGACGGCACACATCTTCCAGACTCTATTCATTGTGAATCAAAATTCATTGTACAAAATATAACATCAAAATAATCAAGGGTTCTTGGCAGATGACCACTAGATCTACTTGACAAAAACAAAAAAATTAGTACTTTCCCTTGCTCTCCTTACCTGCTGTGGATGCTGCTTGGTGAATACCTGAGGCCAAAACCATGACAGTATCTCACAACCATATGAAGATGAGTAAAAGGCAACAGAGCCCACACGCTAAGGAAGGAAAGAAGTCCTGCGTCATTGGTGGCACTATTGAGCCATCCCTGAAGCCACGGGCTTGAAGGGCATTTGTTATGTGAAGCAATTGAATATCTTTTTTGCTTGTTTATAGCAATTGTGAACTTCACCAGACAAGGTATACTTGTGAGGCTAACACGTAAGAAACACACGATACAAATCATCTAAATGAAATGAAGGAAAACCAGATGTTGGAAACAGCGCATGATACATGATAATGGAAAATTCTAGATAAGGTTGGTCCGCGTGCACCATTGATATCCTTGATACCCTCAAGTTTTTCACAATTGACAAACAACTCCATGGCCACACAAGAGAAAAGCACACTTAAGGTCAAGTGGGGGGAGGAGGGAGGAGCATCAGTAAGCTCTCACCTAATGGGCACAGGGTAAGTGTATACAGCACACCCCCGGGAGAAGGACTCAACTACGACTGGAAAAGCAAGGTAATATAAGCATTCATACTCTCATATTAACCCAAAATTAAATATTTATATATTGGTGACAAGTGAAATAAAGAATTTTTCCCAAAAATACTGTATTTGACCAGGATATTTTTATGAAAATATGAGTACACATATTTTCCACATATAATAAACTCTTCTAAAAGTTTCTAGAATTTTTTTTCTGGTATTCTAAGGAAGAATGTTAAGAAAATGAGAGTTTCATGAAACCTCTTTTGACTCAAGAAGACCTGAACAGCCTTCCTTTGTTAAAAGACTCCTACTTCATACGTATAGCTATTGTTTATCTATTCTTTTATTAAACTGTAAGTTCTTTGGAAGGATGAGATTTTGGCTCATGCCTGTAATCCTAGCACTCTGTGAGGCCGAGGCCAGTGGATTGCCTGAGCTCATGACTTTGAGACCAGCTTGAGCCAGAGCAAGAACTTGTCTCAAAAAAAAAAAAAAAAAAAAATGCTGAGCTTTGTGGCGGGCACCTGTAGACAAGAGAATCCCTTGAACCCGAGTTTGAGGTTTTCATGAGCTGTGACACTATGGCACTCTACTAAAGACAACAAAGTGAGACTGTGTCTCAAAGAGAAAAAAAAAGAAAGGATGAGAGTTTTGTTTTATCTCCCATGCTACTAGATAGCCTATCAGACACTACTAATTGCATTTAAAAAGAAAAAGAGAAAGAAAATATTACCACATCAGAATCCACAAGATCTAGATTCTGAATGTAGTTGGTCATGAAGTAAATCTGTGATCTTGGGCAAACCATTTAATTTTTATGGAACCAAATTTCCTCATCTGAAATGTCAGGAGCTGGTTAGCAGCAGAATTACACAGCCGAAGAGTTCACAGGGTATAGTCAAAACTCTTCTTGTCTGAGAAGCTGTGGGAAGCATGTGTTTTCCACCCTCATTCCTACCACCCCATCACTTGCTACTTCTAATCCTTTTAGCAAATGTTAAGAAAAAAAATTATCGGGTATGATTATCTTTAATGCACCTCCCAGAGTTTATTAATGAATAAACATAAGAACAAAGAGGGTGAATACTTTTGATCAATTTCACTGCAAGAAGTTTTTTTTTAAGTTTTTCTAAAAGCTGGATAAACCATTATAATAACTATAATTATTATGTCACATGGAAACTTTATTAAGTTAAAGTTTATTATACTTTAATACTTTAAACTGGTGATTATTAAACCAATGTGATTATTAGATTACTATTGTCTTCCACCTCAGATTCTAGATGAGCAAAAATATCAATTTCTTCATAAACTTCCAAGATAAGCAATGTAGTTCTACCAAAGTTTGGAACTCTTCTAATTCATGTATAATGGTAAAATGATATATTTTAACCTTGCCTTCTAAGAACTCCCCAAAACAACACTTAAACATTAAAATTATTTTCCAGTTAGATACTCAAGTAGACTTAGTCTACAAAACCAGATAGCACAATCTGAGGTAAAATAATAAAGGTAGAATATAATTTTCTTTTGTTGAATAGTTTGTAGATATGTGTAATTATCATTTTTGTTTTCAACTCTCAAACAATGGTCCAAATACTACTGCTAATTATTCTGCTCAAATACAGTGACACTTGAGTGTCGGGACACTAGTGATTTCCATATAGAACATTGCCCCTGAAACCCAAAATCCCAAGAACTGTAATTACTCTGCTTAATCCTCACTTCAGCAAAGTTGCTTAATAGTCACTGCTCCACTTACTGGAAAACATTTACCACAGAAGCCTAAACCTTTCAGACAGTGCCAGAAAGTCTCAGAGGTCTAAGGTATTAAGCATTCTAGCTATAGCATACACAAAAGAAAATGTTAAGCAAATGAGAAGATAAATCCTACAAATAACTTTTTAAAAATGTATTCCATTCATAAGACATATGCTATATATTATCCTGCCAAAGATGAATATTTATTCAAAAGATGATTTTTGCGTGTGTTTGTTTTTGGGTCTGAAGAAGTGACATCAGCGAGCAGGCAGGCAGAACAACTCTGAAGCCATTAGCTGGTTCCCTGGATTTTGCACCTTCCCTTGAACAACTTACAGGACCTTTTACTGTGGTTTTAAGGGTTAGTTGCCCATCCATTAGGTTGACAAACTTGTCAACAGCCTCCAGGACTTTGTCACTTATGTCAGAAACACTTACAAGAGAGACAGTATATGTCAAGGCTCAACTGAGTCCTGTCAACCATTGCCAAAATGACAAAAAAAACCCTTCTAGGGACAAAGAGCCGCAGAGAAATATGAGACCTCCCACTCAAATTCTTTTGACTCACCAACTTGGTAATATTTGTGCAACTCAGAGCAATTCTGCCTCTGCTCCTTGAATGCCTTAGTCTTTCTGGGTATATTTAATGATGCATTTTTAGGATCCTAAATTCTTTTGAAAGCTTTGGCCGTGAAGGTGAAAGTTGATCAACCACAGTTTTTGATGTAGAAGTCAAACACTTAAACTCATATCTTGACACAGGACAGTTAAAAACAAATGCCTAGAAACCCAAGCAAAAGCCAAATTCAAATAAATTAAACTGAGAAAGCATTCAGACATCATAATTATGTCTTGCCCTATAAGGAAACATAAAATTTAGGTAGCTAAAATAATTGCAAGGTATATTAAATATTTTCCCCTTATCAAAAAATGTACAACTTAAGGACTGGCACAAGCCATATATAAGTGGCAATCAGACAGCCTAAAATGTTGCTTCTTTGTCTCCAATAAATGACTCTTAGAAGTGTTTCTGGTATAACTGACATAGTCCTGCAGTTATAAATATTTTTATACAGTTCAACACATTTTAAAATTAGAATACTTACATCACATGAAAGAAATGAAGGAACAAAGTGACTTGGAATAAAAAAAAAAAAAACAGTTGAGGATAGTGGTTGAGGCTAGAAGTGCATGCATCCAAGCATGTTATGGATTCTCCTCCCCTCCCTGGGTTGCCAGAGGTAGGAGTCTGAAAGCTGTACTTCCCAGAATCCTTTGTCAGCTGCCTTCCAGTGAAGTCCTGCCAATGGGAGGGATTTACATGACATAGGAGAGAAGGAGGAAAACAGAACCACTGGTGGTGAGGGCAGATTCATAAGCTCCAGGCAAAGCCACTTTTGCTTCTCCAGCCCTTCCTTCACTTGGGTAAGCAATTCCCCTTAAGAAACCCAATAGAGTGATTTCTGATTCCCTGATTGAAAATGACTGACAAGATCCCCAAAACTGTTCCATTCATGTTTACCATTCAGTTCAAAGGGGGAGAAATAAAGAACTATTTTTCTACTAGCCTTGGGGTGGGTGGTCATAAAAAAATTCCTCAGACTCATTTCATCTAATGATTACAGTAAAATTCCCCAAGCACCCTATTAAGTATCTTGAGGAGTAAACTTTAGGAAGCTGACCACATCCAAATTGAGGTAATGTATATCACTGAAATAGCTTATTTTACACAAAATGTATATATGAGATTGCTCTTAGTATTACTGCATATAGTAAATTTAAATATACAAACAATTGCCTCTGATGATGTTAAAAAAAAAAAGCAAATGGGCATAGGGCACTCAAATGTTAGGTTTAAAGACAAGCTAAAAATCAATTTGCAGCAATGCTATATATTTGAAGACATCTGGGAAATAATGTGACCTCAGGAACTTGCTAGAATTCTTCTATTGAAGATGACTGGATCAGTTTATCCCTAAAGCTATAAGACAGAGCTGAAAATAAATGGAAGATCAGAATGTCAGCAAAAAAGCAAACTTCACAAGAAATTCATGTTGGAAAATAATTAGTTTTCCTGGTCATCCTTGTCTAGTTGGGAGAGCTCACATATGTTTGTTTGCTTTTGATTTATTTTTAGGGCCTTTGTTTCAAAAGGAAATTAAAGGGACTTACAAAGATGCACATAATACAGCAACAATAAGAAAAATTAAGAAATATGAAAAGGAAAATAAAGACAGAACAGAAGATGGAAGTAGGACAAAATATGTCCAGGAATATATTTATCAAACAGATGTGTCAGATTTCACATAGAACTTTCTATCAGCCAATATAGAAGACACCATTCTGATTCATCACAAGTTTTACATTCTCCATAAAATAGAAAAATGCAAAAGCAGGTGCAACAATTCCTAACTCTGAGATAGGAGGTTACAATATTAATAAAAATATTACTTATTGAACACTTGTCTTTACTAAGCACTGTCTTAAACACTGTAAATAAAGTAGTATATTTGATCTTAACAAAAATTTTAAGCAAATGTAATCTCCATTTTACAGATGAGGAAATTAAATCAAAGGAAGATCAAAGTCCAGGCCTAACGTTTTCAGCCAAGAAAGGCAGGGGTTGGGATTGAAGTCCAGGCAGTCTGGCTCCAGGTTGAACCCTCTTCACCACAATGTTTATAGAATTCCCAAAATAATGACCAAAGTATTCCTATACAAAGCTTGGGGATGAGTTCTAGGAGGTCATTTTCTTGTGTCACAATGCCTATGGCTTTAGGCCAAAGCACAAATTTATAAAATCAATTTTATAAAGTTAAATAATGTGCCCGAGTTAACTAGCTCTTTGTTCTTTTGGCTTAATCTAAAGTTAGGCTGGTACCTATGAGTTGTAAACTCCATCACCTGCAGGAATCAAACAAGTAACCCAAATCAGTGATATAAAGAAAAAAATACCAACAATGACAGTGACCAAAGAAGGATCTATTTCTCAGTTCTAGACATATTTTGTCATGCAAGGTATGTACCCAGTTTTCCCAAATTTTTTTATTATTCCTGGGAAAACCTAGCCTTAATGCAAATTTCATATCCCCTGTTAAAATGTATGTGTCTATGCACATATATGAGGTCTGACAATTAAGTTCGTGAGCTTGACACTTTCACCTATGGTGGCAGCACTGTACAAACAATGCAATAGGGTCTCTTAACTTTGGTATATCAGTGTCTTACAGTGGTGCTTGGATCAACAAGTGGCAGTGTTTTGCTGAGTGACATTCATTTGTTGTTCTTGCAGTCTTTTGTGTGCCATCACAAGACTGTCCAATCTTGAAGTCAAGCAACAAATATAAATTTCTTGTTAAACTTGGCAATAGTAGAAGTGAAATCAAGGATATGTTAGTCCAAGTTCTTCATGACAGTGTAAAAGTAAATGGCAGTGTAAAAATGCATTAAACATTTTTCTGAGAGGAGAGAAAATGTCACTGATTAAGAGAGGTCAGGATGGCCAGTAATGAGAAGAATTGACAAAAACATCTCAAAAGTTTATCAAATTGTGAATCAAAATTATCATTTGACTGAGAGAAGCATAGCAGACCACATAAACACTGATAAAGAAACAGTAAACTCTTGGGTAGCACCTGTGGCTCAAGGAGTAGGATGCCAGCCCCATATACCAGAGGTGGTGGGTTCAAATCTGACCCCAGCCCAAAAAAAAAGGGGTAAACAGTAAACTCTTAACTAGAAGTCTTGGTCTCCAACTCATGGCTCTTGCATCATGACAATGCACCAGCTCACATAGCACCATCTGTGATGATTTTTTAACCAGCAAACAAATAACTGTATTGGAACACCCTCCCTACTCACCTCATCTGGCCGACAGTGGCATTTTGCTTTACCTGAAAATAAAGAAAATATTGAAAGGAACACATTTTGATGACATTTAGAACATCAAAAGAGTTCCAAAATTGTTTTGAAGGATGGACCAGGCACTGGCTTTAGTCCATAGCTTTTGAAGGTGGGTACTCTGAAGGTGACCATAGTGATATTCAGTAATGAGTACATAGTACGTTTTCTAAGATGAGTCCACAAACTTCATTGTCAGACCTCATAAAACTCCCTCCTCTCCTCCTCCTTCTTCTTCCTCACATTCCATTTGCTGAGAATCCTTGATTCACAGAGATGAAATTACTGCTTTTCTCTCAGGCAGTCTTCCATAAGCATTTGTTTTGCTTTTTTCTGTCAAGTTTTAGAAAAATATGAAGAGGATAGGAGCTTGGAATTAGATTTCCTAACATGTACTGGGTATCTAGAGTGCCCAGAACACAGCTCTTCTAGGTTAAGTGCAGGCCAACATGGATAAAATTAAGCTCTCCACAAATTCTCTTGTCAAATCAGAGTTGCCTAACTAACCTTACTTTTCTCAGAGGCAAACCAAGGTGTTATCAACTAATAGGAAATACCAAGGAATTTTTTTTAGAATGTAATTCTAAATCCATCAAACAGTGATGAGAGAAAGAGAGAATATGGGTTTCTGTGATTTTATGTCATAAGTCTGAAAAAAATATAATTTTAATGTTCCTCTATTCATCTTACTTTTCTCTACCACTATTTTCCCCACATTAACCATGACGGTTGGACTTAGGCAACACTATAGAAATATTTACAGCAATGGCCAGCGTGGGAGGCTGTATATAATTTTTACTCCATTCAGAATATTTCAACAAAATACTGAAAGAACCAGAGAGGAGCTAATAGCTATAACAGAAATCTGGTTAAAATAGGGCTCTGCTCTATTCTTAAAGTTGTCAGTCAACAACACCATTCTCAATCATAAACAAGTTTGCTAATGATTCTTCATTCAGAGTTCCCAAGAACACGTAAAAGACACGCTTAATTATCAGTCCAACAGCTCTCAGTCACGTTGCTTTGTGCTGAGTGGCTAACACAGCATGGAAGAGTAAGAACAAGCCGGCTGACATCAGAGGGCAGTGTGATATGGTGTAGACGAGAGGAAAATTGGAGTGTTCACTAGAGAGCCTAACCTAGCAACAGATCATTAAAATTAAAATTTACTTCTGGAGTCAGGGCATGGGGTACAAGAGATGACCACCTCCCATTCCCTGACCCCGGAGCAGCACAGCACAGCACAGCAAAACCGCCCTCACTGTTGTGACGTGCGATGAATTCTGCAAGAAATAAAGACCCCAGTGCAGGTTAGAGCAGATAGCACAGAGCGGAAGGCACAGTTGTTCAAAAGCCCTCTTTGGTTTCATTATGCTTTTCTCCCAGGAAAACAGAAAGTGTTTATCACAGCATTATTTATAATTAGGAAAACAAAAAAAAAATGTGCAAACAATAAGGCAAGAATGAAATATGTGATCTTACAGCAAATATTACACAGCCTTTTAAATAGTGTGCTTCCAAAAGTTTTACAACAGGAGGGGGAAGGTAAGACAGAAACATCTCATGGATGTGAACCAGACATGGAAAAATGTTAACCACGAGTGGATCTAGGTGGTAAAGTAAAAGGTGTGTGTGTTATCTTTTTTTTTCCTTATTCCAAAAGTTCTGCTGGAAAGGTGCAATTATTTTTATTGTTGAAAGTTCAAAATTCAAACTTCTGAAGGAGTGGTTGACCCTAAAAATCTGGGTAATGAATGGTCTGACTCTATTTCTGCCAAGAAATCCTGCCTCCCCCAGTTTAAAAGGAAAAGGATAGTCCTTTCGGGTAGCAATAGTCCAAGTCCCTAACCTCTGTCTACCTTGGTCTGTTTCAGTAATACACAAAGCACTGTCTTCAAAGGCTCAATCTAGTGACACTTGAACTCCCAGCCCCTGTGAACACTGTGAAGAGACGGACCTTATTTCTCACTGGCCGGGTTTCCTCATTTACCTTCACATAAAGATAACATCTACTCAACTTAAGGCAATTTTGTGATGAAGTCAAAGTCATCAGCACTTCTGCAGAAATATTAAAAATCTAATTCCCATATTTTTGTACTCTTTGTCAAATCAGGATTATGCTTGAAGGGTAAAATGAGTACAAAAGGACTCACAAGAGAATTATATTCCTTTTGAATCAATGTTATAGAAATAAATTGGACCCTTTTAAAACTCTCCTTTTCCTATAGTATTAAAAAGAGAAAAATCTACTACTGTAAAGAAAATTTAATCTGGCAATTCACAATTATTAGTTACCGATTTTGCCCGACCACTACCTATGCATGTTAGGGTGGGGATAAAGACATATTTTTTTTCTTTTTTTTACAGTGTGCTGGTTTTCTATAGAATTTGAAATATTTTCACCTAACCAATTAACATAGCCTTCATGGCATTTTCTTAGTTATTATGTTAAGACATTTATATTCTACGTTTAGAAAGATTCACATGTACCCTTGTAAGATGGACCATAGGTGTGATCCCATCGATCACCCTCCCTTCACCCATCCTCCCCGCTCCCCAGCCCTCCCTCTCCCTCATCCCCATATTCTTTTTTTTAAAATTTAATTCTTGTTTTCTATTTTTTTTTCTTGTATGTTATTGTCTGGGATTCATTGAGGATACAAACAATTAGATTACACTGATTGTAGTTAAGCAAACTCCCTCTTATGATTATGTCCCACCCCCAAGAGGTGTGCCAAACTGAGACTGGAGTTAGCTAAGCCTATGCTTCTTGGATTAAATAATACATCAATTTTATTCATGTCTTCTAATTTCTGCAACTACAAAGTGTTGTTCACTAAAACCATAATGATATAGAAAAGTCTTTCAGAATCATGTATGAAGAAAAAGACCAATGAAGGATAAGACTAGCTTTACCATTAAATCTAGCCAATGACAAACAACAAAGTAACAGTGGCCAGTTTTCTGGGCTTAGCCCCATTGGAATAGAATTAGCCCTGTTAGCCCCATTTCACAGAAGAGGGTAACTGTAGCTGATGAAGTCTATGCAACGTGTTCAAGATCACACAGGTGCCAAATGTTGCCAATCATTAACTGTCCACTCTGTACTGATAATCAAGAACTTTGAAAAATAAAGAAGTAGACATTCTTTAAGTCTTTTTTTTTTTAATTATGCCTTCACAACTCTTTTTATCACTTGTCTCTAGTTGCCGTTGTGTGCTGGATTCATTCTCTCTGATCACACCCTGGTTCCTAGACGTAACCCCTGCATCTCCACTGTCCTCTGTACCTTCTCTCAAGAAAGAAAATCCAGCCAAACTTCTGATTAGTCCTGAATAATACGATCCCACTCCCCAGACCAATCAAATGGGGCCAGCAGGTTGGATCTTCTGGGAACATGGACATTCCCTTTGTCCCCAAAGGCAACACATATTGATTGAGTAGAGAAAGATAGAGTTCTAACAGAAGGGGGAAGTTCTGGGCAGCAAACGATCGATCGGTCTCCATCATAGGGTAATAATACACAGTTAAACAGGATGAAGTAAAGTTTGAGATATAAACCATGTGAATGTGTGTTTAATTCATTTATCCCCATCATTCTTTTCTACTTAATAGCAGAGGCTGTCTACCATTATGCATATAGGAATAATATAGAAAGAACAAAAAAGCAAATTTGGGGATTTTGAGATCTAAAGTCAATTTTGGCAAATAGCAGGGATAACAGTCTTGACATCATGGCTTTTAATTGCTAGAACTGCATTAGTGAATAAGAAAAATTGCTCCTAGGAATTCTAATGGCATAAAACAGCAAGAGCAAGAGCCAGAGCCCAGAGGGATGAGGAAGTAACAGTAAAGCCTTAAAACAGAGTAGGGAAGAATTGTGACAATCTCCTCTTGCAGAAAAACAGACCAGCTGTGGGTGGATTGTGAAAGGAGAACTATCACAGCACATTTCCCCAGGGTTTAGATGCCAAGAAGTCCCCAGGAAATCTTTGAGAAATCCTTTGGGTAAGGCCTTGAAAGGCCGTGCAGGATAGGATACCAGAAATGATGGAGAATACTTCAGACGTAGTAATCCCTGAATGGAGGTGCAGTTCCTTGGCTTTCTCAGGTTTGACCAAGAAGACAGCAAACCTTCTAAAGAGTTGACAATTCAATAGGAACCTCCTGTGACTGATGCATGTGTCCAGGTTAATCTTCCTAAAAGCAACAGCCACAGAGAGTCCTTCCCACTCTCACGGGTACAAGGAAATAGCCATTTTTTTTTTTTGAAGCAGCTGTAGAAAGCTACTGAACTGCAGGAGACTTCCTAGTCTCACAAGAGAAAAGAACTAAAGTTCATGGGTCTGACAACTGGAGGCCAACATGGCAGCATTGACCTTGGCAGTAGATGTAGCTGGGAGTCCAGCATGTCACCCAAAACCATGAAGAGGAGTTACACCTCAGGAGGCCAGTAAAGGTCAAAGGCCACCATAGCCCAGGGGTGACCTGACACCCCCCTCCAATACCACAGATACAGGGAAGTCTCCAAAATGCAGTTGCTACCAAGGAAAAAGGAATGAGTAAGAGGGCAGTTAGTAGTAGGGTCATATTCTAAACTGAAAGGATGATTACCCGAAAGTGACAGTTTAAAATTGGATGTGACAGTGGTACCTTAGAACAGCTAGAATAAGAATTCTATTTCAAGCAGAAAGGAAAGCCTATGAGATAAGTAGAATTTTAAGGAAATAAGTGTATTGCATTTTTGCACAACCTAGATTGTGACTGTAAAGTTAATAACTATTATAAACATGTAATTTATGCATACATATGCACTCATATTTTATATGTATATATATGCATTTATGTGCATATATAAAATCAAATATGGAATTTTTTTATTTTAGAGGTATAGGTTAATATAAGTTTAATTATGAAAATACTTAAATGGATTGCATTGTATTAAACTTAGCATTTCCTAGCTGTGGAAATTTTTTTGAATAATTAGCCAAATAATTTCTTTCACTTGCCCCGAACAAGGCTGGGATTTAGCATGTAACTGAGATAATGAGAAAGTAAATACACGACTATAGGAATGCATAGCATGACAACAATCAAGTGAAAGAAAAGTATTTTGGCAAGGAAGAAACCAGATATTCGGTCGGACTGAATTTTTTACCACATTTGCCAGTAGTTTGAGAACCAAACACACAATGCTTTCATAGATTTTCTCCTTACGAGGTAACATGCATTTTACTTAGTTTTGCTTGATTTTTTGACTGAGCCCTTTAGCTGGTACATACCCTCCTTCTGAGGCTGCCAGGACTACTGAAGCAGCTCTCACAGAGTGACTGGTGACACCTGGTGTAGACCATACAGCAACATGTTGATTAGAACCTGTTTCCTCTCCAACAAAACCAAATTCACAGTTGGTACAGATTTCATTTGTCTTGCTATTGACTGGTTATTTTTATTTATTTTTATTTCAAAATATTACAGTAGTACAAATATTTTTGTTACAAATGTACAGATTTTGTTATGCTTAAGTTGGGGTTTTAAGCGGACTCCTCACCCAGAAAGTGTTCATTGTACCCATGAAGTAAGTTTTTGCACAGTCCCTCATCTGCCATCCTCCCTGCTTCATTCCGGATGACTTTACTTCTCTCGGTGCACATGTGCGCTCACCAGTTAGCTCGACTTTAATACCAAGTACATGTGGTATTTGTCCATTTCTTACATACTTCCCTTGGGATAATGGTCTCCAATTCCATGCAAATTGTTACAAAAGACCCTAATTCATCGTTCTACATGGTTGAGTGGTATTCTGTAATATACAGGTACCATGCTTTGTTAATTAATCCACTCATAGATTCATGGGCACTTGGATTGATTCCATAGCTTTGCATTCGTGAATTGTGCTACAATTAAACATTCAAACACAGGTGTCTCTTTGACAAAATGACTTCTTTTCATTTGTAAATACCCAGCAGTGGAATTGCTGGATAGAATGTAAGGGCTACTTTCAGCTCTTTGAGGAATCTCCGTACTGTTTTCCATAAAGGCTATACTAATTTGTAGTCCCACCAACAGTGTATAAGTGTTCCTCTCCCTCTGCTTCTATGTCAGCATCTATTGTTTTTGAACTTTAAAAACCATTCTAATAGGGACAAGGTGATATTTCATTGTGGTTTTAATTTGCATTTCCCTGGTGATTAGTGATGTTGAGCATTTTTTCATATGTTTATTGGCAATTTGTCTATCTTCTAGTGGAAAGTTTCTATTCACGCCTTTTGCCCAATTTTTAATAGGTTTGTCTGTTTGTTTCTTGCTATTTAAGTCTTTGTAGATTCTGGTCATTAGCCTCAGATTAGATATAGAGCTTGTAAATATATCCTCCCATTCTGTAGGTTATGTATTTGCTCTGTCAATTATTTCCTTAGCTGTGCAGAAATTTTTCAGTTAATCAAATCCCATTATTTATTTTTGTTGTTTTTGTGATTGCATAGGGGTCTTCCTCACAAATTCTTACACAGGCCAATATCTAAAAGACCCTTTTCTCCTAGAATTCTTATGGCTTCATGCCTTATATTTGTCTTTTATCCATCTTAAATTGATTTTGTGAGTGGTGACAGGTATATTTCATTCTTTTATGAGTGGCTATCCAGTTTTCCCACTACCATTTATTGAATAGGGCTTCTTTTCCCCAGTGTGTATTGTTGTCTGCTTGATCAAAGATCAAGTGGCTGTATTTGTATAAATAATGTTTGTATCTAGGTTCTCTGTGATGTTCCATTTATTTTTGTCTCTCTCTCTGTGCCAGTGCCATGAGGTTTTAGTTACTATAGCCCTATAGTATAGTTTTGAAGACTGATAATGTGATGCTTGCAGGTATCTTGCTCTTTTTGCATAAGACCACTTTGGCTATTCGAACTCTTTTCTGATTCCAAACAGTATGTAGAATTATTTTTTCTAGATGTGTGAAACATAACATTGGTGTTTTGATGGGGATTGCATCAAATCTATAGATCACTTGAGGTAGTATGGACATTTTTAAAATGTTGACTCTACAATTCCACAAAATAATCTTCCTTTTGTTATTTGCAATTTCCTTTCTCAGTGTTTTGTAGTTTCTTTGAAGAGAGATTTTACCTGCTTTGTTAAATATATTCCTAGGTATTTTATGTTCTTGCACAGGTATTGAGTCTTTGATCTGACTCAGCTTGACTGTTTTTGGTGTACAGAATACGAGTGATTTGCATACATGATTTTATAAATTTCTTTATCAATTCCAGAGTCTCTTGGTGGAATCTTTTGTGTTTTCTAGAGATAAGATCATATCATCAGCAAATAATGAAAATTTGGCCTCCTTTTTCACAATTTAGATATGCTTTATTTAGATATGCTTTATTTTTTTCTTTTGCCTGATTTCTCTGGCTAGGGCTTCCACTACTATGTTGAATAGAAGTGGTGAGAATGGGTGCCTTTGTCTTACTCTAGATCTTAGTGGGAATGCTTTCAACTTTTCCCATTCATTATGATGTTAGGTTTGTCACATATGGCTTTTGCAACTTTGAGATTTATATCTTCTACGCCTAATATGTTGACGGTTTTTATTATGAAAGGGTGTTGAATTTTGCTGAGTGCTTATTTTGCATCTACTGAAATGATCATGTAGTCTTTGTTTTTGATTCTGTTTATGGGGATAATCAAATTTATTTATTTATGTTGAACCACCTTTGTATCTCTGGGATGAAGCCCTCTTGGTCAGGGCCACAAAATAGGTATCAACAATTTCCAAAAAATAGAATTCATGCCATATCATATCTTTTATGACCACAGTGAAATGAAACTAGAAATCAACTCCAAAAGAAACATTCAGTTCTAAACAATGTCATGAAAATTCAACCACTTGCTACTGAACCATTATTGGGTCAATAATGGAATTAAGATGTAAAACAAAAGATTCCTTAAACTGAACAGCAAAGGGAACACAAGCCACCAAAATCTATGGGATCCACCAAAAGCACTCCCAAGGAAAAATTCATAGTCTTAAATGCCTACCTCAAAAATACAGAGGCCAGATGGATTCTCATGCTTGTAATCCTAGCACTCCAGGAGGCAGAGGCAGGAGGGTCATTTACAATCAGGAGTTCAAGACCAGCTTGAGCAAGAGCAAGACCTTGTTTCTATTAAAAACAGAAAAAATTATCTGGGTGTGGTGGCAGGTAAATCTCAGCTACTCAAGAGACTGAGGTAGAAGGAAGCATTGCTAGAGCCCATGAGTTTGAGGTTGGAGCGAGTTATGAAGACACTGTAATATTCTTGGGGTGACAGAAAGAGATTGTGTTTCAAAAAAAAAAAAAGAAAGATTACAAATTAACAATTTAATAACACATCTCAAGGAACTAGAAAATGAAGAGCAAATGAAACCCAAAGTCAGCAGAGAAAAGAAATAACAAATATCATAGCAGAACTAATGAAATAGGAAAAAATACAGAAAGAGATGATCAATGAAAAAAAAAGTTGGTTCTGGGCAGGGCCTGTGGCTCAAAGGAGTAAGGCACCAGCCCCATATGCCAGAGGTGGTGGGTTCAAACCCAGCCCTGGCCAAAAACTGGGGGAAAAAAAAAAGCATTAAAAAGTTGGTTCTTTGACTAGGTAAACAAAACGAATACAGCTTTTGCTAAATTACCCAGGAATAGGATCCAAATAACCTCAATCACTGATGAAAAGGAGATATTACAACTGATACCACAGAAATTCAAAATATCATCTGTGAATACTGTGAAAATCTCTACTCAGATAAACTCAAAGACACAGAGGCAATGGACATGTTCTGAGAAACATACAATATCCCAAACTCAATCAGGTAGAAATGGAACTCCTAAACAGACCAATAAAAGCAATGAAATTAAAGCAGTAATAAAACTCTTCCAAAAAAAGAAGCCTCCAATCAGGTGGACTCACGGCTGAACTTTACCAGACCTACCAATAGCTGGTCCTCATATAGCAGAAACTATTCTGTAACATACAGGAGGGAATCCTCTCCAATTCATTCTATGAATCTAGTATCATCTGGTATCAAAGTCAGGAAAGAACACAGCTAAAAAAGAAAACTACAGACCAACATTCCTTATGAACGTAGACGCAAAAAATCTTCCATAAAACAGTAACAAACTGAATGCAACAACACATCAAAAAAAATCCACTATTGACTGATAATTAGCAATGAAATAATGTAATACACAACACATCATACACTTGTAAAATTTCATTCTTAATACTTGGACATACAGGGGACTTTTGTTTTTTTGTATATGGTTTACGCACATGCAGATAACAAAATACCTATAGAACAGCAACAAAATAAAAAATCAATAATAACAATTAATCAAACCAACTCCCAATCACTTCAATTTTTTTTAAATGTCAAATAGACTGTAAAGGGAATACATCTCCCTGTCTTGAAACCTGTGTGATCTTGATTCCATTGTACTCTGAAACACAAGTAGATATTTTATGACAAAGTGTAAAACAGTTACCCTGCAGATACTAATCATGTATGAGTTATTACAATAAATATTATAAGGCTGTCTCACATAAGAAAAGCAAAATTCATTTGAGAGCTTATTTTCTTTAAATGGTGATTAATACAGCAAAAGGTTTGGCTGTGAGCAAGGCAATAAAAAGAAAAAGAACATATCCATTTGTTTTAATGGTGGCATTTCTGTAGTTTATGTCTTTTTCTGTGTTGAAGCGACCACATACCATCAATAAGAAAAGAAAACAAGGTATCAGGAAATAAAAGTGATAGAGTCATTAACAGTGGAGTTTGAAATATTTCCTTTATAAATTGTAATATTCTTCTTGTATCTTCTAAGGGTAGAAATAAAGAAGGGGTCCCCCAAAGTAAAGACATCCCAATATCTTTTGGCCTTCTGCCTGGTGATAAAACATGAGTAGATAAATGTCCCATCCAACCATTTATTTCCTATGTATAATACCAGGCAATACTGCGCCCTTACTTAACACAGTACTCCCATCAACAGGTAATCAGATATAAAGCTAATTCTAAAAACACCACACTGCTTTCTTAATTAAAAGTTACTCTTAGAATTTGCTTAGGATTTTTCTATTAGTTTACAAATAGAACCAGACTTTAAGTGGGACACTTTATTTTCACAAGTTAATTCCCCCATAAATGATCCCAGCACATTATTTCTCTTTAAAGCCTAAACTTCCCATTGATGAAATTGGAGCAGTAGAAACTTTTCAATGATTGGTAGTTGGAGGGAAAAAAATGTGCCACGAAAAAGGTAGAGTAGACTCCATAATGTCTCACTTGAAAGTCCAGTGTGGTTTCTCCTTACAATTTCTATAATGTTCAATAAGCAAAAACAGTTACTATTTGAGGACAATGTAATTAATATATTTTTATTTTACAAGTCCTTTCTATATGCCAGGCAATGTTGGAAATACTTTATGGAACTGAACCTCTTTAATCCACAATACTAGCGTAAGATCAGTAATATTAAGATTCCACTTAAGAAGTTAGAAAACTCGGCAGTGCCTATGGCTCAGTGAGTAGGGTGCCAGCCCCATATGCCTGTGGTTTCAAACCCAGCCCCGGCCAAACTGCAATAAAAAAAAAAAAATAGCCGGGCATTGTGGCAGGCGCTTGTAGTCCCAGCTACTCGGGAGGCTGAGGCAAGAGAATCGCGTAAGCCCAAGAACTGGAGGTTGCTGTGAGCTGTAACACCACAGCTCTCTACTGAGGGTGACAAAATGAAAGTCTATCTCTAGAAAAAAAGAAGTTAGAAAACTGAAGCACCATGTCTAAAAGTCTTTCCCACAGACCCACAGCTAATACATGGTGGCACAGTCAGAGTTCGAACCACGGCTCGAACCACTGAATCCAGATTCTGTGCCCCAAACACCACACTGTGCAGCCATAAAAACATGGACACCTTCATTCTGCAGAGGAGCCAGTTTGTTTGTTTGTTTTAACAAAATCTACGTATACTTTTTGAAAACACCTTTAGGAATTCCACCAGAATTTTTCTAAGGGTCACAGTTAGCTAAAGAAATTAGTGAAAAGAGTAACATAGACATATTTTCTTATTTCCAGACCAGTTAATCTATTTTTCTGCAACTAATTGTCCAAAAAAGAGTATAGGAAGATAAATTCCTCCCCCCAAAATGGTACAACCTTGCCCTTGAATGTAACATTTCAACACCCAGCAGAAAATGTTTGCTCACTAGACACTAACTCTATAACCATGTCTGTGTAGGTTTCCAACATGTGTCTCTGAAGTATCTCAGGATGAGATGAGATTCTGCATGTTTGCACAGTAGAATGCATTTGATATAATGATTTTTAGAAGGATTTATGGTGTGAGGGAGCGTGGCTTACATTCATCACACTGACCTACTTTACTGACAACAATATTCATAGAAAGTATATAACTTGAAGTCTTAGAACTCCCTAGGTGTTAATGGGACTGGAAATTTCCTATTTCTTGGGAGGCTAAAACTGTTTCTTGTTTCTGCTGTAAGAAATCATCTCCGTGTCACAAGCCAGCTGCAGTAAAACACAGCTATGTAGAGAGGGCTATCTTTGCTTTGGTGAAAAGAGCCCAGTAACACTGAATTAGGACTCAGAGACTATAAAACTGAATCCTAACTTCGCCACATACTGGCTGAGAGGTCTTGAGCCAATCATTCGCCATTTTTGACCACAGACTCCTCTGTAACAGAGGGGTAACTAACATCTCCCTTGCAGGACTACTGAATAGCTAAACCAACTTTGGGATGGGCAGGGCACTTGAAGTTCATTGTTATACTCTAACATTAGTTTTTGATAGTAACTGGAGAAAAAGTGTCTACTAGCTAAAAATGACAAGCATTTGAAAATTACTAACTCATTGGCTAACATAAGAAGCAATAATGATTTTTATACAAATAAACCCTATGTTCGTGATATGCAACCAATTACAAGAAACTATCAGAGACTACAAGAAACTATCTCGATTTTCTTCGATGAAATTTAAAGAAAGACCTTTGGATATTCCAAAACATTTACACAATTGCTTCATAGAATGCTATTTTTTGAAAATGGGGCTTCTCCTCCCTTACTTTGAGACTCTTCTACCCAAGCAATATTATCATGGAAATGTTATAATTACCAACCCAATATCTTTAGCTAAGAGATTTAAGGGAGAAACTAAATTAAATACTTCCCGAAAATTCATACTGGGTGTGATATATTTGAAAATCACATTCATAAGACCAAATTGTGTTCTTCCACAGTGCAAGCCAAGAATTTAGTGGAAGAGAAATAAATTGCCCTATTTTTAAGTAATTTAGACGTGTTACGTACGTGAGCAGGTCAAGAAATTCTGTTTGGATGAACTGAGCTGAACACAGACTCTTATAGAATGAAACCTCCCTGCTGTGCCTCTTGGAAAGTCCTTTCATAGCCCTTGCACATGAAAAAGCTAAGTATTAGAAGTGTTTTTCAAAACAAGGGGGGTTGGGGCCACATTTAGAATTAAGGAGAACACAAATTCTTTCTGATAATTCTCTAGCTCCACTTTCTGGAGATTGTGTCCCCTTTATAGAAAGCCCTGTCTCTCCCAACAAGCACTACTACGCCATTCACTTACCACCTCCTTCCCTGCCTTGCCAATGAGGGTTTATCTTAATATATTATCCCTTACAGAGCTTTAAATCACAGAAGCAGTGCGTCTCCCACAAGAAGATAATTTAATAAGGGAAACACTGGTGTCTAACAGATAAGATTGAACACACACACACATACATATACACACACGCAGTTACTCTCCTCTTAAGACCTGACCTGGCCTTAAAATCTCAAGATTGTTTTTGTAGAGGAGCTAGTTCCAACATACAGGGTACCTTAGAAACTTCCGGGTAGAAAATAGAACTCACACCACTGCTTTTTACCAAATTAAAGCCCTTAGCAATATGTTTAGCTCAAAAGCAGGCAAGATCAGAGTCATATTTAAATATCCCTTTCTCCCCCAAATAAGTACCTGAGGGAAAGATTTAGTTCCTTATCAAAATATATATTTGTGGGATCCAAATGACAGAGAAGTTACATTTTTATTTCAGTGAAAGATAGTTTGCTTTGGTAATGTAGCCAGAAAATGACTGAGTAATAATAATTCATAACTATATTTTAATTGATATATCTGTAGGAAACCTCCATTGGCACACCATATGCAAAAATGCCTTACTTATACCGTTGAGATACTAGGAAATTTAACATATTTTAGGGAAAAAAAATATTGCTTTTTTTTTCTTCTTCATCTCCATAGTGCCATTATTTATTTGGGATTCAAATTTCTTCCCAAACAAATGTCATTGAGACATGCTCTTCAAACTTCTTATTATGAGAAAGCCTTCTCCCCCAGAAAAAGAAAAAGCTGAAATGAACCCATTATGCCCCACAAGAATCGCAAATCTTTCACTGTCCATTGACTTTTCACAGTGGCTCTTACCTCTATTCCTTTTGTCTCCATTTCCTTTATTTTCTTCTTGTTTAAAACTATTTAATTTGACTTCATCATCAACATACCATTGGATAAATGTGGCTAAGAAATAGTTTTGTGTCTTTTTTGTCATAAGTAGACTTTAAAAAAAATAAAGAAAAGTCTTAAAGAATCTGGAAATCCTATTCTTTTCAAAGAGGATGAATTTCTGAGGAAATACGGCAGCAATGCGTGGACGGCTATCAGACAAAAAGGAGCATGAGCTGCAAATGGCACGTTAAACAAATGAAATACAGTAAATTAAATGGAACCACTTTCTGTAACACTTTATGCCTCTATCTGTTAATTTTGAAGAAGGCCCCATAGTGAGGCTCATTTCAGTACAAAGCCATATTACGCAAATGTACTACATTTATTTATTTTTTCTTGTGGAAAAAAATATATAAAACTTTACAGCCTGCCCTAGTTTTTGCATTAGGAATAGCATGAAAAGCTTCCCCAACCCCTTCAGTGTCTTTTCGACATTTTCTCTCTCTCCTGCTACAGTTTTTCAAACCTGCCCCTGAACCCCACCACCAGGGATCAGGGGATGAGCGGGTCTTCCTTTTGCCCTTCCTGGTACGTCTCCCCCAGGGTTCTCTAAGACATGATTCCCTCCTCTCTTCAGCATCTGCCCCATCTTCAGGGGTTTGGCTCTCCTTAGCCTTTGTGTATAAACAAAATAAGTCGCTTTTCTGTCTTAAGAAAAAAATGAATCATCTCTAATCTCTCTCCTCTGGTTACTGACCTCTGCGACTCCACTCCTTCCCGGCACTGATTTCCTCCAAGTCTCGCCTCCCTCAAGGCAGCTACTCACTAACCTCCACTCCCTCCCCTTCCACTGACCTCACTCCTCATCCTTTGCCCTTGATTTTCTTCCACCACCACCCTGCTAACAGTGCACAGAGCAGGCTTCTAAAGGCCAAATGCAAGGTCCCTTTTATCCTTAAATAACTTGTCTTCTCACAGTTCCAGGCATCGCCTACCAAGCCATCCCTTTCTTTATAAAACTCTCTTTTCCGTTTCCTCCTGGTTCTTCTTCTAAATTTCTAACTACCTTCTATAAGTCTCCTGCCGGACCCCACTCCACACCTACCTCCACAAATGTTGTTCCTGTTGTTCCGTGGTCCTCTTTTTCTTTTCAGAAATTCTCTTCCTAACTCTGCCCGTCCCATTTCTGTCTCATTCTCTGATCTTTCTTCTTACACTTACTTCGAAAAATCTGTTGCTTCCCAAGATTCCTTCCATGGACTTCTTTGCTCTTATGTCTATAAAATAGCAGTTACCTTCTAACAATACAGTTGTTAGGTGGTGACGTGAGATGGTGCATGGGCAGTGCTTGGTGTGTTATATAGCACAATACCCATAATCATTGGCTGTTGCTTATACAGTCCCTTAGTGAAATTTCCCTGTAGGTAATCCCATAGACAGTGAACCAATCTTGTGGGGGATCTTCCCAAATCTCTTAGAGCTTCTACAGCCCCACTATTCCCTGTGGAGCTCAAAGTTGTGCTCTCTGCACCTATCCAGCAAATAGACTATACAAAGTAGGACAAGGTGAAAATTTTCAAAAGAAAGAAAAAAAATTTTTGAGATCAAGTTCCTTGGAGTTTACTGAAAAGGGCAGGCAAGTAAACGTGGAAAATGGAGAGCGTTAGGTATAAATGAAGGCCTTTTTTATCTCAGGCTAAAAACCTGGGGATCAGCCTTCTACTCTTTCCTCTCATGAGTTATGAAAAGATAATGGAGCGGTGAATGCCTCTTGAAACCCATCCACTCTTCCCCACCGCCTCTCACACTGCGTCTACCACAGCCCTCATCTACACTGTTTGCCCTTTGTGTCATCTTTCTAACTACAAACCTAACCCGTTTTGTCCCTTATTTAAAGTCTGTTCGTTGAGCCCTACCAACCAAAAATAAAATCTGTAGAAAGCAGAGACAGATGAATTTTATGTTTCCAGTTTCACTGGGTCCACACATGTTCTATACTCCAGACAAAAGGAACTGCCAACCTGAAAAAAACAACAATTATCACTTCTCATTATCTTTCTTATACTTTTTCTTCTGTCTGCTAAATCTCTCTTCATCTCAGGGTGGCCTGGCCTCGATGCCCTCCAAATAATCACTGAGAGGGATTAAGTATTTAGGGACTCACAGGAGATAGAGCAGCAAGCCAGAACAGAGGTCACCCAGGCATCATCGTGGCCAAAACCACAGTCAAGGTCAAAGTAGTGAGGATGCTGTATCCCTGCAGTAATTTGATTAAGAGATGGAGAAGGTCTGTTGTTATTTCATCTTCCAGATCCCCTACAAATTCAAAAAATCCTCAATGAATGTTACAAGAAACTTTATTCCCAGAAATATGACAATCTGAAGGAAATCGACCAATACCTGGAAGCACGTCACCTTCCAAGACTCAGCCAGAATGAAGTGGAAAAGTTGAATAGACCTATATCAAGTTCTGAAATAGCATCAATTATACAAAGTCTCCCTAAAAAGAAAAGCCCCGGACCAGACGGCTTCACAGCAGAATTCTACCAAACCTTTAAAGAGGAACTAGTTCCCATACTACTCAACCTTTTCCAAAATATAGAAAAAGATGGAATACTACCCAACACAT